>JBBDGP010005715.1:0-58792 GCA_037952835.1 Lithobates septentrionalis | reverse complement strand
ACCCATTACTAGAGACCCCCCAACCATCATCATTCATCACTAGGGACCCCCAACCATCATCACCATCACTAGAGACCCCCAACCATCATCCCCATCACTACAGACCCCAAACCATCATCACCAATTACTAGAGACCCCCAACCATCATCACCCATTACTAGAGACCCCCCAACCATCATCACCCATCACTAGAGACCCCCAACCATCTTCCCCCATCACTACAGACCCCAAACCATCATCACCCATCACTAGAGACCCCCAACCATCATCCCCCATCACTAGAGACCCCCAACCATCATCCCCCATCACTACAGACCCCAAACCATCATCACCATCACTACAGACCCCAAACCATCATCACCAATTACTAGAGACCCCCAACCATCATCACCATCACTAGAGACCCCCAACCATCATTCCCATCACTACAGACCCCCAACCATCATTCCCCATCACTACAGACCCCAAACCATCATCACCATCACTACAGACCCCCAACCATCATCACCCATCACTAGAGACCCCCAACCATCATCACCATCACTAGAGACCCCCAACCATCATCACCCATCACTACAGACCCCAAACCATCATCACCCATCACTAGAGACCCTCCAACCATCATCACCCATCACTAGAGACCCTCCAACCATCATCACCCATCACTAGAGACCCTCCAACCATCATCACCCATCACTAGAGACCCTCCAACCATCATCACCCATCACTACAATCTTTATTTGTATTGTTTAGGAATTCACTTGATTATTTTTTAGATTGTAGCGCAGCCCCACATATTATTGGTTGATTTTTTCCATTGGTATACTGGGGGTTGGTTAGGATATATCGGTCTGAAGGTCAGATCATGCACCCCCCCCCCCCCCCCCAGACTGAAGACACAAGAAGACTCACCCAAGCTCTACCGCTATATCGAGAGGTGTATGAGCAGAGTTAGTGCACTGGCCATGGCATTCACTGCAAATCCATAGTAAAGATGATCCGGCAACCCAATAGCTTCTTCATTCAAAGGACCTTATTCTAACACGTTTCATCATCCTATGAGGAAGGCTTCGGCTGAAACGCGTTAGAACTTTATTGGATCCGGTTATCGCTGTTATGCAAAATTAATGTCCTTTGAATGAAGCAGCAATTGGGTTGCCAGCTTATTCCCCCCCCCCCCCCCCCCCCCCCGACTCTAGGCGCGGTTTTGGGACTTTTATTCTTTATTTTAATGTACAATATGTTATACCTTGTGTGCGGGGAGCAAGATCCTGCATAAAAAGTTCTCTCTCTACATGAAAGGTTTGTGCAATGCATCCAGTATCTGACAAAAGTAAGTACACCCCTCAGTGACATTTGTGTAAATCTTTTCTTCTATCTTTTCATGTGACAACACTGAAGAAATGACACTTGTCTACAATGTAAAGTAGTGAGTGTACAGCTTGTATAACAGTGTAAATTTGCTGTCCCCTCAAAATAACTCAACACACAGCCATTAATGTCTAAACCGCTGGCAACAAAAGTCAGTACACCCCTAAGTGAAAATGTCCAGATTGGGCCCAAAGTGTCAATATTTTCTGTGGCCACCATTATTTTCCAGCACTGCCTTAACCCTCTTGGGCATGGAGGTCACCAGAGCTTCACAGGTTGTCACTGGTGTCCTCTTCCCCTCCTCCATGATGACATCACAGAGCTGGTGGATGTTAGAGACCTTGCGCTCCTCCACCTTCTGTTTGAGGATGTCCCACAGATGATCAATAGGGTTTAGGTCTGGAGACATGCTTGGCCAGTCCATCACCTTTACCCTCAGCTTCTTTAGCAAGGCAGTGGTGGTCTTGGAGGTGTGTTTGGGGTGGTTATCATGTTGGAATACTGCCCTGCGGCCCAGTCTCTGAAGGGAGGGGATCATGCTCTGCTTTAGTAGGTCACAGTACATGTTGGCATTCATGGTCCCCTCAATGATCTGTAGCCCCCCAGTGCCAGCACAACTCATGCATCCCCAGACCATGACACTCCCACCACCATGCTTGACTGTAGACAAGACACACTTGTCTTTGTCCTCCTCACCTGGTTGCCCCCACACACGCTTGTCACCATCTGAACCAAATACGTTTATCTTGGTCTCATCAGACCACAGGACATGGTTCCAGTAATCCATCTCCTTAGTCTGCTTGTCTTCAGCAAACTGTTTCTGGACTTTCTTGTGCATCATCTTTAGAAGAGGCTTCCTTCTGGGATGACAGCCATGCAGACCAATTTGATGCAGTGTGCGGCGTATGGTCTGAGCACTGACAGGCTGACCCCCCACCCTTACAACCTCTGCAGCAATGCTGGCAGCACTCATACCTCTATTTCCCAAAGACAACCTCTGGATATGACGCTGATCACGTGACCTCAACTTCTTTGGTGGACCATGGCGAGGCCTGTTCTGAGGGGATCCTGTCCTGTTATACCGCTGTATGGTCTTGGCCACCGTGCTGCAGCTCAGTTTCAGGGTCTTGGCAATCTTCTTATAGCCTAGACCATCTTTATGTAGAGCAACAATTCTTTTTTTCAGATCCTCAGAGAGTTCTTTGCCATGAGGTGCCATGTTGAACTTCCAGTGACCAGTATGAGAGAGTGAGAGCGATAACACCAATTTAACGCACCTGCTCCCCATTCACACCTGAGACCTTGTAACTCTAACGAGTCACATGACCCCGGGGAGGGAAAATGGCTAATTGGGCCCAATTTGGACATTTTCACTTAGGGGTGTACTGACTTTTGTTGCCAGAGGTTTAGACATTAATGGCTGTGTGTTGAGTTATTTTGAGGGGACAGCAAATTTACACTGTTATACAAGCTGTACACTCACTACTTTACATTGTAGACAAGTGTCATTTCTTCAGTGTTGTCACATGAAAAGATAGAAGATGTCCGTTTACTATATATGTACCTGTGTTTTGCTGTCTTATTTTTCTGAAATAAAACGTTATTTGAAAAAAAAAAAAAAAGATAGAATAAAATATTTACAGAAATGTGAGGGGTGTACTTACTTGTGTGAGATACTGTATATGGGCCCCATTAGCTACTGTTCAGGGCTGACTTGTAAATATAAATAATGTGTAGCCAGTGGGGGGCACCGCTGCTGATAACAGACTAATGATGTTTACATCCCCCCATCGGAATGAGCCAAGCGTGTGGCACACGTGTAGCATGACCTTGGCCAATTCTGAATGAGGGGAATTCATGCCGGGAGCCACGCTGATCGCACAGCCGCTGCTAGACGATGGAAGGACAGGAGGCGCCCATCCCGACAATTTGCACCGTTTACTTTTTGTTTTGTTTGTTAGAACCTTATTGAAATTACATCTCATTCATTTCTTATACCAGGGCAACATTGCTAATCAGGGTTGGCAGCACTAGCTACATTTTGCCAAAATGTAAATGTCAGCCCTGAGCAACAGCAGCAGCCAATAGGGTCCATGTACACATTAGCCCGATTGTTTCTATGCGTACCGGACCGCGAGTGCAGATTTTTCTGTTCATGCAAGAGAAGCACCCTGACCGCTACGCCCCCTACAACGCCCTTTGTGCTCGATTAGTAGCAGCCTCCGTCTGAGTCACACCACTGACGCGTTTCGCCCCGCACTCATGGAGCCAGACCCACCAGATACTACTGCAACAGCCTACAGCAGTGATGGCTAACTTTGGCGCCCCAGATGTTTTGGAACTACATTTCCCATGATGCTCAACTACACTGCAGAGTGCATGAACATCATGGGAAATGTAGTTCCAAAACATCTGGGGTGCCAAGGATCACCATCACTGGCGTAGAGGGAGATCTGAATTTTTTTTTTTAGGTCACAGTGAAGGTTTTTCTAGTTTTAAGTTATGCAGCTACAGGGTCTACTGATACCAGCTGCTGGGGGGGGGGGGGATCTTATGTTGCTGGGAGGGGTCTGTTTCTGGCTGCTGGGAGATCTACTGTATTATTAAATTGGGAGTCTATTGTTGCGGGGGGGGGGGTTATTGTTGTTGGGTTAGTATTTTGCTGCTGAAGGTCTATTTTTGCTGGGGGAGGGGCAGAATCTATTGTTGCTGGTAGATCTACTGTATTAGTACATTGGGGGTCCATGGTTGCTGCTGGGGGGGGGGGGGGGGGTTATTGTTGTTAGGGTAGTATTTTGTTGCTGGCAGGGGGGTCTATTGTTGCTGGAGGCAGGGTTTTCTGCTGCTTCAGGGATCTATTCTTGCTGGCTGCTGGGAGATCTACTGTATTATTACACTGGGGGGCTATTCTTGCTGGGGGGTAATTGTTGTTGGGATAGTATTTTGTTGCCAAGGGTCTGTTGTTGCTGGTGGGCATCTGTTGTTGCTGACTACACAGGGTGGTGCTCGGAGGTGGGTAGGGGGGCGGAGACAAGGGGAGGAGCCTGGAGTTTTTGCCCATTCGCTGAGAATAAAAGCCTGGATATCGCTTATTAAAAACAGATTCTCCCCCCCAAACTCTTCAATTAATAAAAAAGCCAGGAACCACTTTGATAGTTTTAATTAAAAGTTCTACTCATTAAATACAGACATAACCTCGTTAAATATTACATTTTCTTTTTTAGTCCAAAACAAAAATGTGCAACAGACAGAAGGCTGAGAGCTGGATTGGCGTCTGTTACTGGCTAGAACACTGTAGGGTTAGATCCAATACTTTACAAGGGGGGGGGGGGGGGGGGGGGTGCCCCATTATAGTGACCCCCCCACTCATCACATTTGTTAAAGTGGAATTACACTCCACTTTTGAACTTGTCCCTACAGGTAAGTCTATAATAAGGACCACCTGTAAGTACTGTGAATATCTCCTAATCGTATACCGTTTAGGAGATATTTACACAACCTGCATCCAGTGACATCACCGGCCCATTCATACAGCTGGAGCCCGCAAACCCAAAAGGAAGAGCGGGTGAGGACGGCAGCACCGGGGAGCTGGGACAGCGCTGCTCTGGAGGGCTCTGCCTACAGGTAAGTCTGTTATAATGCAGTGCCTACCAGCACATTATGACTTAAACCTGCAGAGGCCCACCATTGTTTTTCATTTTTCTGGCGGTTTAGCTTTAATCCGCATGTCCCGGTATCTGCAGACAGATTTATCCTGTAGCATCCTAAATGCGTCTCAGGAACCCATTAGGCGCAGTATACTGAACCGCCCACTAAACAGTCGACAACAATTCCTACATGTAAAGCTTAAAGGGCAAGTTCACAGAAAATCTGAACCCCTTCCCCATCCCCCCCACCGTCCCGCTATACAGAAGTCCTGCATTCCTAAGACATCGGGTTGCTGCTTCACTCATCCGGGGATTTGAAATCCCTGCGGCTCAATCCCCTATACATAACTCAGCGTGTATGGATAGGAGGCATTCCAATTGGTCAGCACTGACCAATCAGAAGCTGCCTAGCCTGTCCTGTCAGCGCTGGAGAAGAGAAAAAGCCACAGGGATTGTAAATCCCCCGGACCGGTAAGGCAGCGACCCAATGTCTCACAGCGGGTGATCGCAGGACCGGGCTCCAGTGTAAGTACAGATTTTCTGTAAAGGTGAACTTGCACTTTAAAGCTGAACTCCAAGTAGCAGTGAAATCATCACTGTGCTGTACAGGAGAGCAGAGCTGGTCCCACCCCCTATAGAAAACTACAGGAGGGGGCCAAAGCAAGACAAGTCCCCCTGCACAAAGAGAGAGGAGAGCTGTGGGAGGGACCGAGCAGGCTCCACCCACTAACAGTTGCCTGCTGAAAACTACAGGAGGGGGGCGGAAACTAGACCAGTCCCCCTGCACAATTAGAGTAGAGCTGTGGGAGGGACCGAGCAGACTCCACCCACTACAGAAGTGGGTGGAGACAAGACCAGTAACCTGCACAAGAAGAGAGAGTAGAGCTGTGGGAGGGACCGAGCAGACTACACCCACTACAGAAGGGGGCGGAGACAAGACCAGTCCCCCTGCACAAGGAGAGAGAGCAGAGCTGTGGGAGGGACCGAGCAGACTCCACCCACTATAGTAAACTACAGGAGTGGGTGGAGACAAGACCAGTCACCCCTGCACAAGGAGAGAGAGTAGAGATGTGAGAGGTACTGCACAGGCTCCACCCACTACAGGCAGCCTGTTGAAAATTACAGAAGGGGCAGAAACGAGACCAGTCCCCCCGCACAAGGAGAGAGAGCAGAGCTGTTGGAGGGACCGAGCAGACTCCACCCACTACAGAAGTGGGTGGAGACAAGACCAGTCACCTCTGCACAAGAAGAGAGCAGAGCTGTGGGAGGGACTGAGCAGACTCCACCCACTACAGAAGGGGGTGGAGACAAGACCAGTCCCCCTGCACAAGGAGAGAGAGCAGAACTGTGGGAGGGGACCGAGCAGACTCCACCCACTATAGTAAACTACAGGAGTGGGTGGAGACAAGACCAGTCACCTCTGCACAAGGAGAGAGAGCAGAGCTGTGGGAGGGACCGAGCAGACTCCACCCACTACAGAAGTGGGTGGAGACAAGACCAGTCACCCCTGCACAAGGAGAGAGAGCAGAGCTGTGGGAGGGACCGAGCAGACTCCACCCACTAGATAAGGGGGTGGAGACAAGACCAGTCATCCTCCACAAAGAGAGAGATCAGCAGTGATTGGTCTTTATTTTAGGAACTCTCACACTTGATTACTGCACAGATCTGGAGGAAATACACAAAGCTCAGGAAGAAGACACACGACCAATGGATTTAGAGAAGATTTACTGATCCCAAAGCTCCGCTTTAAGCAGAATGGGTAAAGATAAAACCCCTATCAAAAGATTTCCACTCACTTCCTGTCTGCCGCAACCGTTGTCACCTCAATAGGAAGTGAGGAGGAGTCTCTCTAAAGGAGCCACAAAGAGCAATTAAAATGGATTGTTAGACTACAAGATTATTTTTTTACCTTCCCTTCATTTTCACTTTCCTATGTTCTGTATACCTAAAAATGTTAATAAACATATATGTGAAAAAAAATTTAATAAAAAAATCAACAGGGCTTTAAATCCGTCTCCATTCCATCCAAAACAAGAACATTGCCGACAGACCCACCATTGGAATAAGACGCCTCCATTGGTGATCAGCCGGGATCCACCCACTGCTCTGTATGAGATCACGTCTTGGTGAAGGTTCATTTCACCAAAAATCCATCCAATGGCTCCTTCTATCTCTTGGGAATTCCAGTAGCGAGATTCTCACTCTAGAGACGCACCGACATTTCGGCGGCGATGTGTGTTTTTCGGCATTTTGACAATAAAGAAAAAAGGTGCCGATAATAGCGCTGAAAACGCACGCGATTTTACTGTGCTTGGAGTGTTGTTCATTGGCCATGTGCCTCAAAAATGCATCAAAAACATAACACGGGCGCGTTATTGATGCGTTTTCAATGCATTTCAACAGGGAGGTGCGTTTTTGGTGCAGATTTTTTTAACTGACCGAAAAATGCAGCAAACAGGAGTTTTAACACCACAACAGACCAGTGTGCAGACATACATAGAATTTAAAGGGATGCAATTTTTTTGAGCTTTTCTTGCACTAAAGGTGCCGATAATGGCCGACAAATTCCTATTCATTTACAATATTACATAAAAAGTTGAATATAATACAATTCCATATACAAAAATATCTATACGTTTTATAAACTGTAATTTTTCGGTTTCGGCCAAGTGCATCCTGAATTTTCGGTTTTAGCACCAAATTTTCTTTTCGGTGCTCCTCTACTCCACACCCTTCATGAGGGGGTCCGGCTCTCCTTTTCTGGAATTTTTATGTATTTCATCTAATAGAGATTTTTATCATGAGTGGGGGTCAGATGAATGAGAGACGCAATCCGATCTCCATTCTTTCAAATACTTTTATTCCAGCATCAACAGTGTAGCTGCAATCATGGCGTCTCTGCCCCAAAAGTAAACACAGCTAACGCGTTTCATCACAAATGGCTTGATCCACGTGATTGTAGCAAAACGCATTAAAGGGGAAGTTGCTTAGAGATGGCAAAACCACGATTGCAACTACACTGTTGATGCTTTAATTAAAGTATTTGGACCAGTGGAGAGCGGAATGCAGTTCTCTATTCCCTATAATGGTGAGCCGGGGGGGGGGGGGGTGTCTTTAAAACCGGCACCCTATTATTCTATGGACAGGTGAGAGGAGCAGGTTTGGTGCGGTGCTGCAGGGTTAGAGTTGGGAGACATCACCACTGGAGAACCCCCGAGAGATACAAGAACCCACTGTTTGTCTCTGTCCACCAGACATTGAATTATCACCTTTGGGTGGGCTGACGCTTTGATAAGGACCAGAACGCTGCACAGTCCTTGGATCCACATGGCTTACACAGACATCCTACAGATAATACTCATCCAGGGCCACCAATCATGTACAGGCAGTAATCTTAATTCAGGGCCAGGGCTTCATCAGGTCAGCAGGGGGCTGCCAGTGCAGCGTCCGTGGCTGAGGGCCCCAACGTGAGCCGGATGAGGGCCCCAACGTGAGCCGGATGAGGGCCCCAACGTGAGCCGGATGAGGGCCCCAACGTGAGCCGGATGAGGGCCCCAACGTGAGCCGGATGAGGGCCCCAACGTGAGCCGGATGAGGGCCCCAACGTGAGCCGGATGAGGGCCCCAACGTGAGCCGGATGAGGGCCCCAACGTGAGCCGGATGAGGGCCCCAACGTGAGCCGGATGAGGGCCCCAACGTGAGCCGGATGAGGGCCCCAACGTGAGCCGGATGAGGGCCCCAACGTGAGCCAGGGAGCTTTTGCTCAGGTTGGGCAACCAGATATGGTGCTGGTAGGCAAAGCACACAACTGCTGCACAGTCACCGGGGGGGGCAGTAACTCTTCATCCTGTAGGGCATTGCTCCGTATATGCAAACTTAGTGTTTAGAGCCCGTACTGGTTGGGTGGTCAATGGATAGAGAAGTCCAGTGCCATAGCTCTTTACCCCAAGCTGGGGCACCTTTTCTAGGGAGCAGCCTTCAGTCTCCCCTGTCTGAGAGGGGCAGAATGGTCAAATATTACCAGTTCATTGACACCAGCAATGGTCCGTGTTGTAAGGCCTCAATACATTCCACCATACCAGCTCCTGAGCTGTGGGTAGTATGGGGGGGCCCTATTGACAAAAGTTCTAAATAAAATATTTTAATTTAATAGAAAGGCAGGAAAACTGCAGTCTGTACAATTAAATAAGTTCTTTTTTTATCTTCTCAGTCTTCAGAAACGAGTCCTAAGCAGGCGGGATGGAAGCTCATTCAAACTTCTTCTTAAGTCTCTTCTGGAAGATGGCGGGCAGGATGGAGAGGACAGCCAAGATCATGAGGACAATGACCGAGTTCCAGGAGACTGCCTCCCCCGCCGTGGTCAGCTGGTAAAGTGTGGTCCCGGCCTTGATTGCCACGAATGACGGAGGGGCCACGCCTGGAAAAGACAAGGTGTAATGAGCAGACAATAGCAGAAAATTGTATTTATACATCACAAAGCCAGAAAAAAAAAAAAAAATAAAAAAACAAATTTCAGCATAAAAATCAGTTAAAGGGAAGCTGGGGGAGAGCTTTTTAAAGGTGTTTTAAATGGGTTATTAACTCCTACCTGCTCAGCCCTGGTGTCCCTTCAACTTGGCCTTTACGTCTGTGGGGTGAGATTGTGACAGAGATAGCCAATCACAGTGACCATAAAAAGCTTGGGGTACCACTCCAGAACTTCGGTGACTCCTAAGTCACGAGGATAAAGAGCCCGACCCGGCTCTGAACACTCTGGGTAAAAAGGAAACCAAAACCACCACACACAAACAGTCCAAAGTATAAAGTCAACAATCTCAGCTTTAGTCTGGCTCCATCCAGGCAACAGCACTGACACATTTCACCCTAAGCCCTGTGAACGTGACGAAACGCGTCGGAAGGTCATGTCCTGGATGGAGCCAGACTGAAGCAGTCTCTTTGCCGACTCTGTACTTTAGGCTGGGTTGCTTTGAGGCAGCCAATCACAGTGGACATATGATCGGGCAGCCCAGCCTACCGGCTGTTAAAGTGGAGTTCCACCCAAAAATGGAACTTCTGCTTTAAGTGAAGGTGACCTCCTGACATGCCACATTTGGCATGTCATTTTTTTGGGGGGGGGGGGGGGGGAGCAGACACCCTCTTTTTTAGAGGGATCCAGCTCCCACGTCCTCCAAGGGCACCACAAGCAAGTTCACCCCCCCCCTCTCAGCAATCTGGGACACGTCACAGGTCCCAGATGATTACCCGACCAGTCACAGCACGCAGCGCAGCTCGCGCATGCACAGTGCGTATCCAGCTGTGAAGCTGGGCGCCCACAGTGACAATGCCGGTGCCACAGAAGGGTAGGAGGTGCGAGGCTTCGTACTCCCACATCACTGGACCCTGGGACGGGTAAGTGTCCGATTAATAAAAGTCAGCAGCTACACTTTTTAGTTGCTGACTTGGGTGGAACTCCGCTTTTATCATTACTGACCAGGAGCGGTCTGACAGCTCTTTCACCGTTCTGTGGGAGTGCGCTTTCAACACAGAAACCCCAAATCTCCAAGGAAGCCTATGTGGGTATTACAAGAGGTTAACGTTCATCTAAAGCAAAGCTTTTAGCTGTGGATGGAGTAGGGGAGGGTTAGAACCAGTCAGGTTCTTCCTGTTGTCAGAAGCCATACTGGGGAGATTCAGCCTTCTATTTGTTCTGGGGACTCTAGTAGAGAAAATGCTTAAAGTGGTTCTAAAGAGGTAAAAAAAACACGTTTTTACCGTAATGCATTCCCTGCATTAAAGTACAAAACCATTTGCCACTTCCTTTCCCCCTCCTCCAAAAAATACTTACCTGTCTTGATCCAGCCATATGCCTGTCTGCAGGTCTTCTCTCCTCTTACACAAGCTTCGCCGAGAACAGCGAGAACCATTGTTGATGGTATCAGGTAAATGTACTCACAGGTTACCAGTGCAATTAGAAAATTGTCCACTAGGTGGCGCTCCAGCACAACTACTCACCCAAGAAGGTCCCCAAGAAGAAGACTTTGAGGGGAACGTTGATGACCGGAGATGTGATGTTGATGAACCAGTTTGGCAGGAAAGGTGTTATCCTCAGGAATATGATATAATTAATCAGATGATCTCTGTGCCGCTCCACCTGGAAACATAAGAAGCGAGGTAATCAGAGAGTGAAGAGCGGAGAACGGCATTATACATTGGGATCATGTTACAGGACATGGAGCCTCCAATGACATTATATCGCTATCAGGTAACATGGTAATCTCTTTACTCAGAATAAACTGGCAGGGTGCACAGAACACCCATAGATACATACTGCAATGGGTGGAGGAAACACAGATGGGGGGGGGGGGGGGGGGGTTAGAGCAGCAAATTCCACAGGGACCTACAAAGTGACCCTCCACCGAGTGCAACTAAACATTGGCGCCATCTGCTGGTGACAAGTCCCAACTACTATATGGTTAAGGGACAGCAGGAAAAGTCCATTTACAGGAAATGAACACACATGGGCTTGCAGGTGATGATCCCTACTACAATTCTACAAGAAAATCCTACACTGGATGGACACAGATAGGAATTCCACGCTCCCTGGTATTGGGATTTCCTATTCTTCAGTATACTGACCAGAAGTGACACTAATCCATCTACACAATAAGTGTGTAAAAACATGGCGGTCACATTAAACATTTCTTTTGGGTAGATTGAAGTCTCCCTTTAACATGATTGTGTGTCCGGTAATGATAATACTCAGTGCTGTGCACTCATCTGTCTTATGGTAACAGGCTTATCAGACAGTAATGACCTTAGCAGGCGAGATTATAGGATAGAGACAATCAGACACCGGGCACGCTTGTCAATCTTTTTTCTTTTTTTTTTTTTATGGGAAAACTAAAAAGTTTGATGAAAAGCAAGAGATTAGAGCCAAATATATCCTGGATAATACAAAGTACAGAGGATAGCATAGAGGATTACATACAACTGAATGAAAAATACTGTAGAACATATCCTGTATGTATACAATGTATTAAATAATGTATCCTGTATGTATATAATGTATTCTATCATATATCCTGTATGTATACAATGTATTATAGAACGTGCCCTGTATGTATATAATATATTATAGATTATATTCTGTATGTATACAATGTATTATATAATATATCCTGGATGTATACAATGTATTATATAATATATCCTGTATGTATACAATGTATTATATAATGTGCCCTGTATGTACACAACGAACTCTATAATGTATCCTGTGGGTCTCAAACTGGCGGCCCTCCAGCTGTTGCAAAACTACAATTCCCATGAGGCATTGCAAGGCTGACAGTTCCAAGCATGACTCCCACAGGCGGAGGCATGATGGGACTTGTAGTTTCGCAACAGCTGGAGGGCCGCCAGTTTGAGACTAAGTATACAATGTATGATATAATGGATCCTGTATGTATACAATGTATATTATGGATCCTGTATGTATACAATGTATATTATGGATCCTGTATGTATGCAATGTATATTATAAATCCTGTATGTATGCAATGTATATTATAAATCCTGTATGTATGCAATGTATATTATAAATCCTGTATGTATGCAATGTATATTATAAATCCTGTATGTATGCAATGTATATTATAAATCCTGTATGTATGCAATGTATATTATAAATCCTGTATGTATGCAATGTATATTATAAATCCTGTATGTATGCAATGTATATTATAAATCCTGTATGTATGCAATGTATATTATAAATCCTGTATGTATGCAATGTATATTATAAATCCTGTATGTATGCAATGTATATTATAAATCCTGTATGTATGCAATGTATATTATAAATCCTGTATGTATGCAATGTATATTATAAATCCTGTATGTATGCAATGTATATTATAAATCCTGTATGTATGCAATGTATATTATAAATCCTGTATGTATGCAATGTATATTATAAATCCTGTATGTATACAATGTATATTATAAATCCTGTATGTATACAATGTATATTATATATCCTGTATGTATACAATGTATATTATATATCCTGTATGTATACAATGTATATTATATATCCTGTATGTATACAATGTATATTATATATCCTGTATGTATACAATGTATATTATATATCCTGTATGTATACAATGTATATTATATATCCTGTATGTATACAATGTATATTATATATCCTGTATGTATACAATGTATATTATATATCCTGTATGTATACAATGTATATTATATATCCTGTATGTATACAATGTATATTATATATCCTGTATGTATACAATGTATATTATATATCCTGTATGTATACAATGTATATTATATATCCTGTATGTATACAATGTATATTATATATCCTGTATGTATACAATGTATATTATATATCCTGTATGTATACAATGTATATTATATATCCTGTATGTATACAATGAATTTTAAAATATATCCTGTATGCATACAATATTATATAATGGATCCTGTAAGTATACAATGTATTCTATAATGAATCCTGTATGTATACAATGTATTATAGAATGTATCCTCTATGTATACAATGTATTATATAATGGATCCTGTAAGTATACAATGTATTCTATAATGAATCCTGAATGTATACAATGTATTATAGAATGTATCCTCTATGTATACAATGTATTATATAATGGATCCTGTATGTATACAATGTACCTTTTTTCTCCTTTCAAGAGGAGAAAACAGGGAGTGGGCAGGCTGTACAGCGATTGATCAATATGATAGCCAATCACAGGCCATCACAGTAATTAGGTGATCAGGAATCGTTCTTCTGGGTTGCCGATCTTCAGTACGAGACCCGGAGCTCTCTGTGACAGCTCAATCTCTGTTCTAGAAGCGAACAGCACTCTTCCAGCACAAACACAGTAGCACATATATAGAGCCCCACGGATAAAGACCCACCTCAGTGAGGCCGTATATATGGGTACACTCGGCAGAATGGGGTTAAAGCACCCAGCACTCCACTGATGAGCTCCCAGGTCTGTATACCTGCCGCTGCCATTACAAGGTGCGCCCCCTGCTGGAATTCCTTTTTTTTTTGTATTTTATATAGAATATAACAAGTGTAACAGGGGGCTCCCTGAGGTCAATAAGAAGCTACAGAAGGAAAAACGCACACCTGGGTCTCCAAGACAAAAGGTGCCACCCATAACTGGTACCCTCACCCTCGGATCAACGAATCCTTCTGTGAAATGTGCATTACCTGCTCTGACCATTTGACGGCTTTCTCTGTCAGGTATTTGTAGACGACCGGCCTCCCGACATGGTAGGACAGGATGTAGCAGAATGACGCACCGAGACCTGAACACTGGAAGGAGACAGAGAGTGAGCGGACATCTACCCCCTACAGGCTAGTGACACCAGAAGAACTCCATACTTCTCCTTTAAGCCAGGAGTGGAAAAGGTTCTTCTATGACAACACAGACACTCACCAAACAGACGAGGAAGAGAGCCAGGGGGAAGGGGTAGAGGAATCCAGACAGGATACTGAGAAATATGGAGCCTGGAATAGCGAAGGTCTGTAGACTGGACATATCGCAGTTAAAGAAGATTCCGCATTCAGTGATCGATGTACAGAACTGCAATGCAGCTGCTGATAGATAAAATCTCCACAGATAACAATCTACATCAATACTGCAGTCTTCTGCTCTAGATCTCAACTATGGAACCCTCACATTGGTTTGGTCAAATGATCAGGGTCATAGGAACAGATGCCGGGACACCGAGTAGGTCGGTGACGGTCAACTTTCGATATGTAGGAGGCCAAAAGTGTGTGTTCCCTGACATTGCCAAAGGGCCACACATAATATTCTGTGAACATAATACCACGGGAAACTGTCAGACTGAAGACATGAAAAGGTCAGAGGCTACATGCGTGCTGCAGGAGAAGGTCAGAGGCTACATGCGTGCTGCAGGAGAAGGTCAGAGGCTACATGCGTGCTGCAGGAGAAGGTCAGAGGCTACATGCGTGCTGCAGGAGAAGGTCAGAGGCTACATGCGTGCTGCAGGAGAAGGTCAGAGGCTACATGCGTGCTGCAGGAGAAGGTCAGAGGCTACATGCGTGCTGCAGGAGAAGGTCAGAGGCTACATGCGTGCTGCAGGAGAAGGTCAGAGGCTACATGCGTGCTGCAGGAGAAGGTCAGAGGCTACATGCGTGCTGCAGGAGAAGGTCAGAGGCTACATGCGTGCTGCAGGAGAAGGTCAGAGGCTACATGCGTGCTGCAGGAGAAGGTCAGAGGCTACATGCGTGCTGCAGGAGAAGGTCAGAGGCTACATGCGTGCTGCAGGAGAAGGTCAGAGGCTACATGCGTGCTGCAGGAGAAGCTCAGAGGCTACATGCGTGCTGCAGGAGAAGCTCAGAGGCTACATGTGTGCTGCAGGGGAAGGTCAGAGGCTACATGCGTGCTGCAGGGGAAGGTCAGAGGCTACATGTGTGCTGCAGGGGAAGGTCAGAGGCTACATGCGTGCTGCAGGAGAAGGTCAGAGGCTACATGTGTGCTGCAGGAGAAGGTCAGAGGCTACATGTGTGCTGCAGGGGAAGGTCAGAGGCTACATGTGTGCTGCAGGGGAAGGTCAGAGGCTACATGCGTGCTGCAGGGGAAGGTCAGAGGCTACATACGTGCTGCAGGGGAAGGTCAGAGGCTACATACGTGCTGCAGGGGAAGGTCAGAGGCTACATACGTGCTGCAGGGGAAGGTCAGAGGCTACATGTGTGCTGCAGGGGAAGGTCAGAGGCTACATGCGTGCTGCAGGGGAAGGTCAGAGGCTACATGCGTGCTGCAGGGGAAGGTCAGAGGCTACATACGTGCTGCAGGGGAAGGTCAGAGGCTACATGCGTGCTGCAGGGGAAGGTCAGAGGCTACATACGTGCTGCAGGGGAAGGTCAGAGGCTACATGCGTGCTGCAGGGGAAGGTCAGAGGCTACATACGTGCTGCAGGGGAAGGTCAGAGGCTACATACGTGCTGCAGGGGAAGGTCAGAGGCTACATGCGTGCTGCAGGAGAAGGTCAGAGGCTACATGCATGCTGCAGGAGAAGGTCAGAGGCTGGGATTGCATCACATCAGATTGCATTTCACTAATATTACAGCTCCTTTACAAATGCAGAAAGATAGTTTAACAAAGGGGCGGTCCTAGTTGCCCCGAAACGCATAACCACACCCCCATGTCATCCACTGGAATCTCTCTACATCTCCATCACAACTTTGGCTTGGTCACCGGCATCGCACTTCTCACTGCTGCTGCCTCCCCTCCCCCCTGTATCCCCGCTACTCTCAGGACTGTCTGGCTGCCATTGATGGTGCCTCCATATGGTCTCCCAGCCGCCTCCAGAACCTACACAGCCGAATCAGCCGCGACCCGCCGAGCTCTGCAGTCCTCCGATTTGGATGTTTTTATGTCTTCCTCTTTTTAATAAATGTGCAATTTTATATATTTCTCTAGTTTTTTCACCTATAATCTAAACTTAGATGATGGCCATCCAGATTGAAGAGTGCCGTCCAATCCTATTAGAGAGAAGCTGCAGCCATTGACTGTGATGGATTCACCCCATGGGACCTTTTTAGTGACTTTTACCCATTTCCACCTCAATTTTACTTTTTATCCATTATTGATATCCCCGAATCACTACAGCCCACCTATTACCAGAATACCACCTTTCCTTTACAAATCCATTCTTTCACATTTATGCTCCCTACAGACCCTTAAAAAAACAAAAAAAAAAAAAAAAAACAAAACACAACACCTACTGTCTGAAAGGGCCCTGGGGGGCCGCACAATAAGTGCAAAAGGGTCGCATATGGCCCCTAGGTCACAGATTGGCCATTAAGGGGTCTAGGTAGGCCCACTTCAGGCCAAGCTTTCCTCTCTGGTAGACAGAAGACTGATACTGGACTGGACACACTTTCTGCCTGCACCACTCCTTGGTAATTACCCCCCCCCCCCCACCACCACCACCCCCAGAGTTATTCGGGATACAATCACAGAACGTTGAGCCCGCTGCATACAACCAGAAAAATCTTTCCTCCATGTTGGTTTACAATAAGGTGAGGAGCTGAGGTTGGCTTACCATCGAGGAGCCGCGGGTTCTATTTAACCATTTATAGTTCTAAAGGATACAAGACATACGTGGCAAAGTACGCCACCAGGACCTCCACATAGAACGTGTCCTTGTATTTGGACAGCACTTTCCCCAGAGCCTTGGCATCATCCATATCCCGGGGGATCCTTATCGTCTCACTCTCCTCCCTGCAGAGAAACATGAACAAAATAACTAAAGAAGAGCCACAGGAGGAAGAAGAATATCATTATACATTTATATAGCTCTGACATATACCGCAGTGCTGTACAGAGATCACTGAGCCAATCACATCAGTCTCTGTACAGAGGAGCTTACACTCTAATGTCCCCTCCCCCACTGTCACATCAGTCTCTGTACCAGAGGAGCTTACACTCCAATGTCCCCTCCCCCGCAGTCACATCAGTCTCTGTACAGAGGAGCTTACACTCTAATGTCCCCTCCCCCCACAGTCACATCAGTCTCTGTACCAGAAGAGCTTACGCTCTAATGTCCCCTCCCCCACAGTCACATCAGTCTCTGTACAGAGGAGCTTACACTCTAATGTCCCCTCCCCCCACAGTCACATCAGTCTCTGTACAGAGGAGCTTACACTCTAATGTCCCCTCCCCCCCACAGTCACATCAGTCTCTGTACAGAGGAGCTTACACTCTAATGTCCCCTCCCCCCACAGTCACACACTATTATTATTATACATGTATATAGCTCTGACATATACCGCAGTGCAGTACAGAGGTCAGGGTGTAGATGTCAGGTACTCACTCGCTGAGCTGTGGGAAGTTTTTGTAGACCAGGAACATGATGAAGGCTGCAGATGAAAATATAGACACCAATATGAGGAGGGAGGTGCGCGCCGAGCCGCCTTCTGATTGGGCTTTGCCTGAAACACAGAAAATCATTGATTATATATATATATATATATATATATATATATATATATATATATATATATATATATATATATATATATATATATCACATCCATAAATCAGGACAGGAAGGATTCTTACATTAGCGAGGATTTTAATGATGAACAAAGCCCCCTCCCCCCTTACATCAGGGACTCCCACTCCACCAGAACACCCCGATACGTCCCCATTGGCTCCCCCACATGTACGCTCTCTCACCCTCTCATTCATTTACTATGTTTGAAAGATCATTATGAATGTTTTGGGTTGGATTTATTAACCACTTGAAGACCGGCCTTTTCTGGCTTACTATTTATTTCAAACCAGCGGCCCCTCCAGCTGTTGCAGAACTACAAGTCCCATCATGCCTCTGCCTGTGGGAGTCATGCTTGTAACTGTCAGCCTTGCAATGCCTCATGGGACTTGTAGTTCTGCAACAGCTGGAGAGCCGCCAGTTTACAAGTTTAACCACTTGACGACCGCCTCACGCCGATGTACGTCGGCAAAGTGGCACGGACAGGCAAAATCACGTACATGGTACGTGATTTGCCTTCCGCGGGTGGGGGGTCCCATCGGACCCCCCCCCGGTGCCCGAGGCGGTCCCGTTTTGTCCAGCGGCGATCGGTGGTGAGGGGGAGACCATCCGTTCGTGGCCCCCCCCTCGCGATCGCCGCCGGCCAATCGAATCATTCCTTTGCTGCTGTATGCTAAACAGCAGCAAAGGAAATGATGTCATCTCCCCTCGGGTCGGTAATTTCCGTTCCGGCCCGAGGAGAGAAGACATCAATGTGAGTGCACCAACACACACACACACAGTAGAACATGCCAGGCACACAAAACACCCCGATCCCCCCCCGATCCCCCCCCAATCACCCCCCCCCCCCTGTCACAAACTGACACCAGCAGTTTTTTTTTTTTTTTTTTTTTTCTGATTACTGCATAGTGTCAGTTTGTGACAGTTACAGTGTTGGGACAGTTACTGTTACCCCCCTTTAGGTCTAGGGTACCCCCCTAACCCCCCCTAATAAAGTTTTAACCCCTTGATCACCCCGTCACCAGTGTCGCTAAGCGATCATTTTTCTGATCTCTGTATTAGTGTCGCTGGTGACGCTAGTTAGGGACATAAATATTTAGGTTCGCCGTCAGCGTTTTATAGCGTCAGGGACCCCCATATACTACCGAATAAATGTTTTAACCCCTTGATTGCCCCCTAGTTAACCCTTTCACCACTGATCACCGTATAAGTGTTACGGGTGACGCTGGTTAGTTCGTTTATTTTTTATAGTGTCAGGGCACCCGCCGTTTATTACCGAATAAAGGTTTAGCCCCCTGATCGCCCGGCGGTGATATGCGTCGCCCCAGGCAGCGTCAGATTAGCGCCAGTACCGCTAACACCCACGCACGCAGCATACACCTCCCTTAGTGGTATAGTATCTGATCAATATCTGATCCGATCAGATCTATACTAGCGTCCCCAGCAGTTTAGGGTTCCCAAAAACGCAGTGTTAGCGGAATCAGCCCAGATACCTGCTAGCACCTGCGTTTTGCCCCTCTGCCCAGCCCAGCCCAGCCCACCCAAGTGCAGTATCGATCGATCACTGTCACTTACAAAAGACTAAACGCATAACTGCAGCGTTCACAGAGTCAGGCCTGATCCCTGCGATCGCTAACAGTTTTTTTGGTAGTATTTTGGTGAACTGGCAAGCACCAGCCCCAGGCAGGGTCAGGTTAGCGCCAGTACCGCTAACACCCACGCACGCAGCATACGCCTCCCTTAGTGGTATAGTATCTGAACGGATCAATATCTGATCCGATCAGATCTATACTAGCGTCCCCAGCAGTTTAGGGTTCTCACAAACGCAGTGTTAGTGGAATCAGCCCAGATACCTGCTAGCACCTGCGTTTTGCCCCTCCGCCCGGCCCAGCCCACCCAAGTGCAGTATCGATCGATCACTGACACTTACAAAAGACTAAAACGCATAACTGCAGCGTTCGCAGAGTCAGGCCTGATCCCTGCGATCGCCAACAGATTTTTTGGTAGCGTTTTGGTGAACTGGCAAGCGCCAGCGGCCTAGTACACCCCGGTCGTAGTCAAACCAGCACTGCAGTAACACTTGGTGACGTGGCGAGTCCCATAAGTGCAGTTCAAGCTGGTGAGGTGGCAAGCACAAGTAGTGTCCCGCTGCCACCAAAAAGACAAACACAGGCCCGTCGTGCCCATAGTGCCCTTCCTACTGCATTCGCCAATCCTAATTGGGAACCCACCGCTTCTGCAGCGCCCGTACTTCCCCCATTCACATCCCCAACCAAATGCAGTCGGCTGCATGAGAGGCATTTTCTTTATGTCCTCCTGAGTACCCCTACCCAGCGAACGCCCCCAAAAAAGATGTCGTGTCTGCAGCTAGCGCGGATATAGGCGTGACACCCGCTATTATTGTCCCTCCTGTCCTGACAATCCTGGTCTTTGCATTGGTGAATGTTTTGAACGCTACCATGCACTAGTTGAGTATTAGCGTAGGGTACAGCATTGCACAGACTAGGCACACTTTCACAGGGTCTCCCAAGATGCCATCGCATTTTGAGAGACCCGAACCTGGAACCGGTTACAGTTATAAAAGTTAGTTACAAAAAAAGTGTAAAAAAAAAAAAATATATATATATATATATATATATATATATATATATATATATATATATATAAATAAAATAAAAAAAAATAGTTGTCGTTTTATTGTTCTCTCTCTCTCTGTTCTCTCTATTGTTCTGCTCTTTTTTACTGTATTCTATTCTGCAATGTTTTATTGTTATTATGTTTTATCATGTTTGCTTTTCAGGTATGCAATTTTTTATACCTTACCGTTTACTGTGCTTTATTGTTAACCATTTTTTTTGTCTTCAGGTACGCCATTCACGACTTTGAGTGGTTATACCAGAATGATGCCTGCAGGTTTAGGTATCATCTTGGTATCATTCTTTTCAGCCAGCGGTCGGCTTTCATGTAAAAGCAATCCTAGCGGCTAATTAGCCTCTAAACTGCTTTTACAAGCCGTGGGAGGGAATGGCCCCCCCCCCCACCGTCTTCCGTGTTTTTCTCTGGCTCTCCTGTCTCAACAGGGAACCTGAAAATGCAGCCGGTGATTCAGCCAGCTGACCATAGAGCTGATCAGAGACCAGAGTGACTCCAAACATTTCTATGGCCTAAGAAACTGGAAGCTACGAGCATTTTATGACTTAGGATTTCGCTGGATGTAAATAGCGCCATTGGGAAATTGGGGAAGCATTTTATCACACCGATCTTGGTGTGGTCAGATGCTTTGAGGGCAGAGGAGAGATCTAGGGTCTAATAGACACCAATTTTTTCAAAAAAGAGTACCTGTCACTACCTATTGCTATCATAGGGGATATTTACATTCCCCGAGATAACAATAAAAATGATTAAAAAAAATAAAAATGAAAGGAACAGTTTAAAAATAAGATAAAAAAGCAAAAAAATAATAAATTAAAAAAAAAAAAAAAAAAAAAAAAAAAAAAAAAAAAGCACCCCTGTCCCCCCATGCTCTCGCACTAAGGCGAACGCAAGCGTCGGTCTGTCGTCAAACGTAAACAGCAATTGCACCATGCATGTGAGGTATCACCGCGAAGGTTAGATCGAGGGCAGTAATTTTTGCAGTAGACCTCCTCTGTAAATCTAAAGTGGTAACCTGTAAAGGCTTTTAAAGGCTTTTAAAAATGTATTTATTTTGTTGCCACTGCACGTTTGTGCGCAATTGTAAAGCATGTCATGTTTGGTATCCATGTACTCGGCCTAAGATCATCTTTTTTATTTTATCAAACATTTGGGCAATATAGTGTGTTTTAGTGCATTAAAATTTAAAAAAGTGTGTTTTTTCCCCAAAAAATGCGTTTGAAAAATCGCTGCGCAAATACTGTGTGAAAAAAAAAAAATGAAACACCCACCATTTTAATCTGTAGGGCATTTGCTTTAAAAAAATATATAATGTTTGGGGGTTCAAAGTAATTTTCTTGCAAAAAAAAAAAAACTTTTTCATGTAAACAATAAGTGTCAGAAAGGGTTTTGTCTTCAAGTGGTTAGAAGAGTGGGTGATGTGTGACATAAGCTTCTAAATGTTGTGCATAAAATGCCAGGACAGTTCAAAACCCCCCCAAATGACCCCATTTTGGAAAGTAGACACCCCAAGCTATTTGCTGAGAGGCATGTCGAGTCCATGGAATATTTTATATTGCGACACAAGTTGCGGGAAAGAGACAATTTTTTTTTTTTTTGCACAAAATTGTCACTAAATGATATATTGCTCAAACATGCCATGGGAATATGTGAAATTACACCCCAAAATACATTCTGCTGCTTCTCCTGAGTACGGGGATACCACATGTGTGAGACTTTTTGAGAGCCTAGCCGCGTACGGAACCCCGAAAACCAAGCACCGCCTTCAGGCTTTCTAAGGGCGTGAATTTTTGATTTCTCTCTTCACTGCTTATCACAGTTTCGGAGGCCATGGAATGCCCAGGTGGCACAAACCCCCCCCAAATGACCCCATTTTGGAAAGTAGACACCCCAAGCTATTTGCTGAGAGGTATAGTGAGTATTTTGCAGACCTCACTTTTTGTCACAAAGTTTTGAAAATTGAAAAAAGAAAAAAAAAAAAGTTTTTTCTTGTCTTTCTTCATTTTCAAAAACAAATGAGAGCTGCAAAATACTCACCATGCCTCTCAGCAAATAGCTTGGGGTGTCTACTTTCCAAAATGGGGTCATTTGGGGGGGGGTTTGTGCCACCTGGGCATTCCATGGCCTCCGAACCTGTGATAGGCAGTAAAGAGTGAAATCAAAAATTTTCACCCTTAGAAATCCTGAAGGCAGTGATTGGTTTTCGGGGTCCCGTACGCGGCTAGGCTCCCAAAAAGTCCCACACATGTGGTATCCCCATACTCAGGAGAAGCAGATAAATGTATTTTGGGGTGCAATTCCACATATGCCCATGGCCTGTGTGAGCAATATATCATTTAGTGACAACTTTATGAAAAAAAAAAAAAAAGTATCACTTTCCCGCAACTTGTGTCAAAATATAAAATATTCCATGGACTCAATATGCCTCTCAGCAAATAGCTTGGGGTGTCTACTTTCCAAAATGGGGTCATTTGGGGGGGTTTTGTGCCACCTGGGCATTCCATGGCCTCCGAAACTGTGATAGGCAGTGAAGAGTGAAATCAAAAATTTTCACCCTTAGAAATCCTGAAGGCGGTGATTGGTTTTCGGGGTCCCGTACACGGCTAGGCTCCCAAAAAGCCCCACACATGTGGTATCCCCGTACTCAGGAGAAGCAGCAGAATGTATTTTGGGGTGCAATTCCACATATGCCCATGGCCTGTGTGAGCAATATATCATTTAGTGACAACTTTGTGCAAAAAAAAAAAATGTGTCACTTTCCCGCAACTTGTGTCAAAATATAAAATATTCCATGGACTCAATATGCCTCTCTGGAAATAGCTTGGGGTGTCTATTTTCCAAAATGGGGTCATTTGGGGGGGTTTTGTGCCACCTGGGCATTCCATGGCCTCCGAAACTGTGATAGGTAGTGAGGAGTGAAATCATAAATTTACGCCCTTAGAAATCCTGAAGGCGGTGATTGGATTTCGGGGCCCCGTACGCGGCTAGGCTCCCAAAAAGTCCCACACATGTGGTATCCCCATATTCAGGAGAAGCAGCAGAATGTATTTTGGGGTGCAATTCCACATAGGCCCATGGCCTGTGTGAGCAATATATCATTTAGTGACAACTTTTTGTAAATATTTTCTTTTTTTTTTTTTTTGTCATTATTCAATCACTTGGGACAAAAAAAATAAATATTCAATGGGTTCAACATGCCTCTCTGCAATTTCCTTGGGGTGTCTACTTTCCAAAATGGGGTCATTTGGGGGGGTTTTGTACTGCCCTGACATTTTAGCACCTCAAGAAATGACATAGGCAGTCATAAACTAAAAGCTGTGTAAATTACAGAAAATGTACCCTAGTTTGTAGGCGCTATAACTTTTTGCGCAAACCAATAAATATACGCTTATTGACATTTTTTTTACCAAAAACATGTGGCCGAATACATTTTGGCCTAAATGTATGACTAAAATTGAGTTTATTGGATTTTTTTTATAACAAAAAGTAGAAAATATATCATTTTTTTTCAAAATTTTCGGTCTTTTTCCATTTATAGCGCAAAAAATAAAAACCGCAGAGGTGATCAAATACCATCAAAAGAAAGCCCTATTTGTGGGAAGAAAAGGACGCAAATTTCGTTTGGGTACAGCATTGCATGACCGCGCAATTAGCAGTTAAAGCGACGCAGTGCCAAATTGGAAAAAGACCTCTGGTCCTTAGGCAGCATAATGGTCCGGGGCTCAAGTGGTTAAGACCCCTTTCACATCGCCGGTGGTTTTCAGGCACTACAGAGCTAAAATTAGCCCCTGAAAAAAGCGGCTCCATTCACTCCAGTGTGAAAGCCCGAGGAGCGGTGCGCTGGCGGGGCGCCACAAAAAGTCCTGCCAGCAGCTTCTTTGGAGCGGCGAACTCACCGCCCCTCCACACTGAAATCAATGGGGCAGCGCTGTGATACCGCTGGCAAAAGGCCGCTCCGTCGGCGTTCTGCGGGTGGATTTAAGCCCTTTTCGACCGCTAGCGGGGGGGGGGTTAAAACCCCCCGCTAGTGGCCGAATAGCGCCGCTAAAAAGAAGGTAAAGCAGTGCTAAAAATAGCGCCACTTTACCAATGATGCCGGTGGCGGCTCGGTGTGAAAAGCCCGTTCTACTGTTTTCTGGAACCGTCAAATTGCATCGATGTGAACCAGGGCTGAAGGACATAGAAGCAATTGAAGAGCATCTACTCTTTGTATGTCTGTGTGACCAGCCGGCGGCACCGTTGGATCATTTCTTGGGAGAACCGGGGGAAATGGTAAACCCGAGAAACACCGGTGAGCAGCGGAGGGGGGAGGGGCGGATAGCTTCCTCCATGATCGCAGGGATCCACTTGGAAATCGCAGCGTATTTATACGTATTGCGGTTGGTGGTTAAAGGCAGATCGACTGTTCAGGGTGCAAGTACAGCCTCACTCACATTCCCCACAGCTTCGTAAATATGGTAAAGCTTCTTTGTAAAGAATATCCAATCACATGCAAGGAAAAAGAAAAAAGGAATTTTTGCTTGCATACGATTGGATGATGGAAATCGGCAGAGCTTCACTAAGCTCCGGGGGAAATGAGCGAAACTGTACATGCAAAGCACACAATCTATTTGTCTTTATAATTCCACCCCTCGGGGTTTGTGGAGAACAGACATGTGATCTGTTTACCGATCGTCTTCCACTTTCTGCAATCCTCCGATAGGAGAATACAAGATTCCCATTATAACAGATCTGAGGATCCTCTGCAGGCCGAATAAACTTCTTCCTCTTTTCCGATTGTCACCAGAAAGTCTGACACAAGAAATGCGCTCCGAAATCATCACCCCCCCCCCCCTCCCCCGACTTCTCACTATTTCTTCATCCAGGAGTCCGCACACAGGAACACACGGGGGGGGGGGGGGGGGGGATTTACTAAAACTGGAGAGTGCAAAATCTATCCAATCAGCTTCTAATCTCAGCTTGTTCAATGAAGCTTTGACAATGACCCCCCTCCCCCATTCACATTGGAGAAACAGGTCAAATCGCATGACGAGTCGCAGCCTATTGCCGGCAATCGCCAAGTTCAAATCAGTGTGACGCCGACTTTGCGGTGCCGCATCAATTGGAAAAAGTAGTTCCTGCTCTACATTTCGTGATTTCAGGTGAGACTTCCATAGACATCTGTGTATGAAGATCTGTCTTCCAAGCCAAAGCTGCACTGACATGCGACTTTGAAAACATGTTTCAGATGAAGTCACATGATTTGAAAGCTGAAGTCAAGGGCTCAAACCTGGAAGACGATTGGCCACCATGCAGAGCAGCACCAGATTCAGCACTCTCCAGTTTCAGTAACTCAACCCCTTTCATCCCCTGCCCGACCCGCCCCTTTCACCCACCGCCCGACCCGCCCCTTTCACCCACCGCCCGACCCGCCCCTTTCACCCTCCGCCCGACCCGCCCCTTTCACCCCCTGCCCGACCCGCCCCTTTCATCGGATTTACATCACTGGAGAGGGAACAATAATTCCCAGGCCCACTATTTATCTCTTAACCGATGACCCCTACAACATGGCCCTCATCAGAGCCCCTCCCCCTTCCATCAGGGTCCCCATCAACGCCCCCCCCTCTACTTTAGGGTCCCCCCCCATCAACACTCCTCCTTTACATCAGTGTCTCCCCCATCAGAGCTGAACCTTTACATCGGTGTCCCCATCAGAGCCCTCCCCCCTCCTTACATCAGGGTCCCTGTCAGAGCCCCCCCCCCCACTTATATCAGTATCCCCCCATCAGAGCTCCCCTTTACATCAGTGCCCCCCCCCCCCATCAGAGCTCACCCTTTACATCAGTGCCCCCCCCCCCCATCAGAGCTCACCCTTTACATCAGTGCCCCTCCCCCACTGTGCCCCCCCATCAACGCTCCCCCTTTGATGGGGGGGGACACTGATGTAGAGTCCACCTCTACATCAGGGTCGTCCCCATCAGAGCTCCCCCTCTACATCAGTGGCCCCCATCCGAGCTCCCACTTTACATCACTGTCGCCATCAGTGTCCCCCCCCATCAGAGCCCCCCCTCTACATCAGGGTCCCCCATCAACGCTCCTCCTTTACATCAGTGTGCCCCCCCCCCATGAGAGCTCCTTTACATCAGTGTGCCCCCCCATCAGAGTTCCTCCTTTACATCAGTGTGCCCCCCTCATCAGAGTTCCCCCTTTACATCAGTGTGCCCCCATCAGAGTTCCCCCTTTACATCAGTGTGCCCCCCTCATCAGAGTTCCCCCTTTACATCAGTGTGCCCCCCTCATCAGAGTTCCCCCTTTACATCAGTGTGCCCCCCTCATCAGAGTTCCCCCTTTACATCAGTGTGCCCCCCTCATCAGAGTTCCCCCTTTACATCAGTGTGCCCCCCTCATCAGAGTTCCCCCTTTACATCAGTGTGCCCCCCTCATCAGAGTTCCCCCTTTACATCAGTGTGCCCCCCTCATCAGAGTTCCCCCTTTACATCAGTGTGCCCCCCTCATCAGAGTTCCCCCTTTACATCAGTGTGCCCCCCTCATCAGAGTTCCCCCTTTACATCAGTGTGCCCCCCTCATCAGAGTTCCCCCTTTACATCAGTGTGCCCCCCCCATCAGAGTTCCCCCTTTACATCAGTGTGCCCCCATCAGAGTTCCCCCTTTACATCAGTGTGCCCCCCTCATCAGAGTTCCCCCTTTACATCAGTGTGCCCCCCCCATCAGAGCTCCTCCTTTACATCAGTGTGCCCCCCCCCCCCCCATCAGAGCTCCTCCTTTACATCAGTGTGCCCCCATCAGAGTTCCCCCCCTTTACATCAGTGCCCCCCATCAGAGTTGCCCCTTTACATCAGTGTCCCCCCCCCCATCAGAGTTCCCCTTTACATCAGTGTGCCCCCCCATCAGAGTTCCCCCTTTACATCAGTGTGCCCCCCCCCCCATCAGAGCTCCTCCTTTACATCAGTGTGCCCCCCCATCAGAGCTCCCCCCTTTACATCAGTGCCCCCCATCAGAGTCCCCCCTTACATCAGGGAAAGCTAGAAGCAGATTAAAGTTCAGTTTGTATATCTCGGTAGGAGAAGGTTGGACTCCGGGGGGAGGGGGGGGGGGAGGTGACAATGTTCAATGTTGTGAAATCCTCCGACTCTCAGAATATTCATCAATCACAGCCGACCTTTGAACCCGGCTCATAGCTGAGATGCCACAGGAGGCGGAGTCAGGAGGAATTCCTCAGGTGACACAAAGGTGATGAACTAATCACACAGAAATCACCTGATCTGGTCTGACAACATCCTACAGAGGAAGACAACCCCATAGAGGATTCCTCTGTCCATGCAGTCCTGAGATTTACACTGCTCCGGCAACAGCCTGGTGACCCGAATTATCACACCCTGGTCACCTCCCCACCCCCAGCCTGTGAATGGAAGGGGGAAGAGGCAGCAAGAGGCTGACAAGGTCATCTCTCTGCTCTTTCCTCCTGTCAGTGCAAGTGTATGCACCACATCTGATAGGCCACCCAATGCCCTCCTCCTGTCAGCTCCACATCCGATTGGCCGCCCAATGCCCTCCTCCTGTCAGCTCCACATCCGATTGGCCGCCCAATGCCCTCCTCCTGTCAGCTCCACACCTGATTGGCTGCCCAATGCCCTCCTCCTGTCAGCTCCACACCTGATTGGCCGCCCAATGCCCTCCTCCTGTCAGCTCCACACCTGATTGGCCGCCCAATGCCCTCCTCCTGTCAGCTCCACATCTGATTGGCCGCCCAATGCCCTCCTCCTGTCAGCTCCACATCTGATTGGCCGCCAAATGCCCTCCTCCTGTCAGCTCCACATCTGATTGGCCGCCAAATGCCCTCCTCCTGTCAGCTCCACATCTGATTGGCCACCCAATGCCTTCCCTCCTGTCAGCTCCACATCTGATTGGCCACCCAATGCCCTCCCTCCTGTCAGCTCCACATCTGATTGGCCACCCAATGCCCTCCCTCCTGTCAGCTCCACATCTGATTGGCCGCCAAATGCCCTCCTCCTGTCAGCTCCACATCTGATTGGCCGCCAAATGCCCTCCTCCTGTCAGCTCCACATCTGATTGGCCGCCAAATGCCCTCCTCCTGTCAGCTCCACATCTGATTGGCCGCCAAATGCCCTCCTCCTGTCAGCTCCACATCTGATTGGCCACCCAATGCCCTCCCTCCTGTCAGCTCCACATCTGATTGGCCACCCAATGCCCTCCCTCCTGTCAGCTCCACATCTGATTGGCCGCCAAATGCCCTCCTCCTGTCAGCTCCACATCTGATTGGCCACCCAATGCCCTCCTTCTGTCAGCTCAACATCTGATTGGCCACCCAATGCCCTCCTCCTGTCAGCTCCACATCTGATTGGCCACCCAATGCCCTCCTCCTGTCAGCTCAACATCTGATTGGCCACCCAATGCCCTCCTTCTGTCAGCTCCACATCTGATTGGCCACCCAATGCCCTCCTCCTGTCAGCTCCACATCTGATTGGCCACCCAATGCCCTCCTCCTGTCAGCTCCACATCTGATTGGCCACCCAATGCCCTCCTGTCAGCTCCACATCTGATTGGCCACCCAATGCCCTCCTCCTGTCAGCTCCACATCTGATTGGCCACCCAATGCCCTCCTCCTGTCAGCTCCACATCTGATTGGCCACCCAATGCCCTCCTGTCAGCTCCACATCTGATTGGCCACCCAATGCCCTCCTCCTGTCAGCTCCACATCTGATTGGCCACCCAATGCCCTCCTGTCAGCTCCACATCTGATTGGCCACCCAATGCCCTCCTGTCAGCTCCACATCTGATTGGCCACCCAATGCCCTCCCTCCTGTCAGCTCCACATCTGATTGGTCGCCAAATGGCCTCCTCCTGTCAGCTCCACATCTCATTGGTCGCCAAATGCTCTCCTTCTGTCAGCTCCACACCTGATTGGCTGCCCAGTGCCCTCCTCCCAATACCAGTCTGAGCTCTGCTGTACAAGGGGTGACAGGCTGGTACTGAGTGACGTTCCAATACATTACATGAAGATCCTCCCGGGGTCCCCCTCACACTGGGGTGTTGTATGGCTCTGTGTGTACATTCAGGGGGGCCCCCCCAACACTCCCCCACAACGCCGCTGTGCGGGGCCACATCTTCCTGATATGGGAGGAGCTACACAACAGAGATCCGGATTGGATCATCTCACCTTCATCAGGCAGGAAATGTGCAGTGCAGCACATCGCACCCCCCCCCCCCTCCCCACTGCTCATCACTACAACACAACGAGCCACATGGGGCCCCCGAGGAACTCCTCATATTGGTTATGGAGGATGGGGGGAGGGGGTGAGAGGGGCCATGTCTGATCATTGGGGGTAATAATCAATGAGAGGACCAGAGGAGTTATCGGGGGGGGGGGGGGGGGGGTAATAATATTGATTTGGAAGGGAGGAGGGGCAGAGGAGTGATTGGGGGGGGTAAGCAGTCATGTGACCAGTGTGGGTATATATAGGAGGGGGAGGGGACACACTGATTATTGGGGGGGTGACCAGTGTGGGTATATAGAGGGGGAGGGGTTGGGTACCCGGAGATCAGACAGCTCAGTGGGGTGGGATATACAGATGAGGGTGGGGGGTTCTAGGTCTCTCTCACCCCGGATGATGCTCTTCTCCTCCTCCTCCCGCCGGCTCTCCGTCCTCTCCCCGGCCGCACTCCTCGCTCTCGCCATCTTCATCTCCCGGCTCATCACTTCCGCCTCTCTTTCACCCTCCGGAGCCGGTCGGACACACCGCGCATGCGTCACCCGTCACCATGACAGCGCCCTGCGGACCGGATATCCGGGAGACCGTCTGACCGCGGCGCCGCTCCGCTCTGTGGTTAGGGAGGTCTGCTCTGTGCGTTAGGTGGGGAGTACTCTATGGTGGGCAGGGCCTATTCTGTAGGGGGAGAGGGGAGGATGACTGTAAAGCTGACCATACACTATACAATTTAAAGTGGAGTTCCACTCAAAAATGGAACTTCCCCTTTAAGTGATAATGACCACCTGAGACGCCACATTTGGCATGTCGATTTTAGGGGGGGGGGTAACCTCTTTTCAGGGGTACCCAGCTCACACTTCCCCCCCGGGGTTCCGCTGCACCGGGATGAAGTTCCCCCTCCCTGCAATCTTCTGGGGCGGATCACGGGTCCTAGAAGATTGCCCGGCCAATCACAGCACGGCCCGCGCATGCGCGTGCATGCCCGGCTGTGGAGCCACACCCGGGTGCCCACAGTTACAATGGCGGCGCCGTGGAGAGGAGAGGGGCGGGGCATCGCTGGGACGGGCGAGTGTCCGATTATTACACTTTCAGTAGCTGACTTTTATTTGGGTGTTTAGGTGGATCCCATATTATATGAATTTGGTAAATCTAAAGGAAAATTGTATAATGTATGGCCATATGATGGGTGGAGCTCTCCTGTCATGTGGGCGGGGTCTGCTCTGTGGTGGGTGGTGCTCTCCTGTCGTGTGGGCGGGTTCTGCTCTGTGGTGGGTGGAGCTCTCCTGTCATGTGGGCGGGTTCTGCTCTGTGGTGGGTGGAGCTCTCCTGTCGTGTGGGCGGGGTCTGCTCTGTGGTGGGTGGAGCTCTCCTGTCATGTGGGCGGGTTCTGCTCTGTGGTGGGTGGAGCTCTCCTGTCGTGTGGGCGGGGTCTGCTCTGTGGTGGGTGGAGCTCTCCTGTCCTGTGGGTGGGGTCTGCTCTGTGGTGGGTGGAGCTCTCCTGTCCTGTGGGTGGGGTCTGCTCTGTGGTGGGTGGAGCTCTCCTGTCGTGTGGGCGGGGGTCTGCTCTGTGGTGGGTGGAGCTCTCCTGTCATGTGGGTGGGGTCTTCTCTGTGGTGGGTGGAGCTCTCCTGTCGTGTGGGCGGGGTCTGCTCTGTGGTGGGTGGAGCTCTCCTGTCGTGTAGGCGGGTTCTGCTCTGTGGTGGGTGGAGCTCTCTGATGACCTGTCCTGCCCCAACCTAGCCACTTCCATCTACAACAGCTCACTGTCTTCCTCCCTAGACAAGCTGGCCCCCCTCACTACACGCAGAATTAGGCCCCCGACTGCTACAACCCCGGCAAACAGACGACACCAGAAGTCTCAGAAAACGTAGCCGCGCTCTTGAGCGCCTGTGGCATAAGACTAAGACCCAGGAAGACTTCACACAATATAAATCTGCCCTCGTAAAATACAATGCCTGCCTCCACTCTGCCAAACAGACCTACTTTATCACACTCATTAACACCTTCTCATCCAGTCCACGTCAACTCTTCTCTACCTTCAATACTCTACTCTGTCCTCCACTGCCTCCACCCACCAACTCACTCACTGCCCAGGAGATCGCCAATCAATTCAAAACTAAGATTGATACAATTCATGAGGAGATCACCAATGCGCAAAAACCTCCCCCATGCAACACCCCATGTCCACAGATCCAATCATTACTTCCCTCATTCAACCCTGCTACTATTAACGAGGTTGTTAAACTTTTATCTAACACTCATCTAACCACCTGCCCCCTGGATCCTGTTCCCTCGCAAATGCTACGCTCACCCTCTGACTCCATTCTACACTCTCTAACTCACATTTTCAACCTCTCCCTCTCCTGTGGCATCTTCCCAAACTCTCTAAAACAGGGGTCCTCAAACTACGGCCCGCGGGCCACATGCGGCCCGCCGAGGACATTTATCCGGCCCAATCCAATGTCCCCCTGTCCACCCCACTGTCCCCCTGTCCACCCCACTGTCCCCCTGTCCACCCCACTGTCCCCCTGTCCACCCCACTGTCCCCCCCTCTGTCCCCCTGTCCACCCCACTGTCCCACTGTCCACCCCACTGTCCCCCTGTCCACCCCACTGTCCCCCTGTCCACCCCACTGTCCCCCTGTCCACCCCACTGTCCCCCCCTCTGTCCCCCTGTCCACCCCACTGTCCCACTGTCCCCCTGTCCACCTCACTGTCCCCCTGTCCACCCCACTGTCCCCCCCTCTGTCCACCCCACTGTCCCCCTGTCCACCCCTCTGTCCCCCTGTCCACCCCTCTGTCCCCCCCACTGTCCCCCTGTCCATCCCACTGTCCCCCTGTCCACCCCTCTGTCCCCCTGTGCACCCCTCTGTCCCCCTGTCCACCCCTCTGTCCCCCTGTCCACCCCTCTGTCCCCCCTCTGTCCCCCTGTCCACCCCTCTGTCCCCCTGTCCACCCCACTGTCCCCCTGTCCACCCCACTGTCCCCCTGTCCGTCCCCCTGTCTGTCCCCCTGTCCGTCCCACTGTCCCCCTGTCCGTCCCACTGTCCCCCTGTCCGTCCCACTGTCCCCCTGTCCACCCCACTGTCCCCCTGTCCATCCCACTGTCCCCCTGTCCCCCCCTCTGTCCCTCTGTCCACCCCACTGTCCCCCTGTCCACCCCCTGTCCACCCCTCTGTCCCCCTGTCCATCCCTCTGTCCCCCTGTCCATCCCTCTGTCCCCCTGTCCATCCCTCTGTCCCCCTGTCAATCCCTCTGTCCCCCTGTCAATCCCTCTGTCCCCCTGTCAATCCCTCTGTCCCCCTGTCCATCCCCTATATATATTATTATTTATTATTCATTCTTTTATTCTTTTGCACTACAAAAAAGATGTGTGCATAGGAATTTAGGAATTAGTTCATATTTTTTTTAAACTATAGTGCGGCCCCCCAACAGTCTGAGGGACCGTGAACTGGCCCCCTGTCTAAAAAGTTTGAGGACCCCTGCTCTAAAACATGCGCTAGTCACCCCCATACTAAAAAAACCCTCACTGGATCCCACCAATCTCAACAACTTACGTCCCATCTCCTTACTCTCCTTCTCCTCCAAACTTCTTGAAAGACTGGTCTACAACCGACTAAGCGACCATCTGACCATGAATAAACTTCTTGATCCCTTCAGTCCGGTTTTCGCCCTCAACACTCCACGGAAACTGCTCTCCTAAAACTCTCAAATGATCTACTAATGGCTAAAACCAATGGACACTATTCTGTACTACTTCTCCTGGATCTCTCTGCTGTCTTCGACACAGTGGACCACCCCCTCCTCCTCGAAAAACTCCACTCCTTTGGTCTCCATGACTGTACTCTTCGCTGGTTCTCATCCTACCTATCCCACCGCTCCTTCAGTGTCACTTACAACTCTACTTCCTCCTCTCCTCTTCCTTTTTCCGTTGGGGTCCCCCAAGGTTCTATTCTTGGACCTCTCCTTTTCTCAATCTACACCACCTCCTTGGGTCAGTTGATTGCCTCCCACGGCTTTCAATATCATCTCTACGCTGATGACCCCCAAATCTATCTCTCCACCCCCCAGCTCTCTCCACCCCCCAGCTCTCTCCACCCCCCAGCTCTCTCCATCTGTCTCCTCACCCATCACCAACTTACTAGCAGACATATCAGCCTGGATGTCACATAACTTCCTCAAACTCAACCTGTCCAAACCCGAGTCCATGATATTTCCTCCCTCAGGTGCCACTTCCCCTGCTTTCCCTGTCAAGATCAACGGCTCAACTATCAACCCATCTCCCCACGCCAAGGTCCTCGGTGTAATCCTGGACTCTGAACTAACCTTTCTGCCCAACATTCTATCACTATCCAAAATTTGCCACCTCAGTATTCGCAACATCTCCAAGATACGCCCCTTCCTAACCAATGACACCACAAAGCTTCTAATCCACACCCTGGTCATCTCCCGCCTCGACTACTGACACTCCCTCCTCATTGGTTTACCTCTAAATAGGCCCCTCCCCACTTCAGTCCATCATGAACACTGCTGCCAGGCTCATCCACCACACAAACCGCTTAGCGTCTGCTATACCCCTCTGCCAATCCCTCCATTGGCTGCCACTCAGTCACCGAATTAAATTCAAGATACTAACTATAACTTACAAAGCCATCCACAACCTGGCCCCAGCTACATCTCTAACCTAGTCACAAAATACCAACCTAATCGTTCTCTTCGCTCCTCCCAAGACCTCCTGGTCTCATACTCCCTTGTCCCCTCCTCCCATGCTCGCCTTCAGGACTTCTCCAGAGCCTCCCCCATCCTCTGGAATGCTCTACCCCAATCCGTCCGATTTTCTCCTACTTTATCCACTTTCAGACGATCCCTGAAAACTCATCTCTTCAGAGAAGCTTATCTGACCCCCACCTAACAACTGTACACTTATCTTCTCAATCAGCACATCCCCCACAGTTATTACCTCTTGTATCTCTTGACCTTCCCTCTTAGATTGTAAGCTCTAGGGAGCAGGGCCCTCTGATTCCTACTGTATTAAAGTGTATTGTATTTGTACTGTCTACCCTCAAGTTGTAAAGCGCTATGTAAACTGTTGGCGCCATATAAATCCTGTATAATATTAATAATAATAATAATGTGGGCGGGGTCTTCTCTGTGGTGGGTGGAGCTCTCCTCTGTGTGGGTGGGGTCTGCTGTGTTGGGTGGATCTCTTTTGTGTGGGCAGGGTCTGCTCAATGGTGGGTGGAGCTCTCCTCTGGTGTGGGCAGAGTCTGATCAGTGGTGGGTGGAGCTTTCCTCTGTTTGAGGCAGGGTCTGCTCTGTTGTGGGTGGAGCTCTCCTGTGGTGTGGGCAGAGTCTGATCGGTGGTGGGTGGAGCTTTCCTCTGGTGGGGGCAGGGCCTGTTCTGTGATGGGTGGAGCTCTCCTGTGGTGTGGGCAGAGTCTGATCGGTGGTGGGTGGAGCTTTCCTCTGGTGGGGGCAGGGCCTGCTCTGTGATGGGTGGAGCTCTCCTGTGGTGTGGGCAGAGTCTGATCGGTGGTGGGTAGAGCTTTCCTCTGGTGGAGGCAGGGCCTGCTCTGTGATGGGTGGAGCTCTCCTGTGGTGTGGGCAGAGTCTGATCGGTGGTGGGTGGAGCTTTCCTCTGGTGGGGGCAGGGCCTGCTCTGTGATGGGTGGAGCTCTCCTGTGGTGTGGGCAGGGCCTGTTCTGTGATGGGTGGAGCTCTCCTGTGGTGTGGGCAGAGTCTGATCGGTGGTGGGTGGAGCTTTCCTCTGGTGGGGGCAGGGCCTGCTCTGTGATGGGTGGAGCTCTCCTGTGGTGTGGGCAGAGTCTGATCAGTGGTTGGTGGGGCTTTCCTCTGGTGGGGGCAGGGTCTGCTCTGTAGTGTGGGTGGGTCTGCTCTGTGGTGGGTGAAGCTTTCCTCTGGTGGGGGCAGGACCTGCTCTGTGATGGGTGGAGCTCTCGTGTGGTGTGGGCAGGGTCTGATCAGTGGTGGGTGGGGCTTTCTCTGGTGGGGGCAGGGTCTGCTCTGTGGTGTGGGCAGGGTCTGCTCTGTGGTGAGTGGAGCTCTCCTGTGGTGTGGGCGGGTCTCCTCTGTGGAGTAAAAGAAAGACAGCGCTGTGCCCAGATCAATCCTAAATGAAAATGTGAACTCAACACAATCCTCTAATCTCTCTCCAATGATTTCTAATGTGATAATAACAATTCTATCAATGTGATAAAAATGTATTTAAACTAAAATAAAAGTGTATTGTGATGTGTGACCCGCCGACAAGTGCTAAAAGAGTGGGAAACTAAACCCACATAAACGTTCACTTAAATCTCTGTATATCTATATTCAACCAAAGAACAAAAACAAAATTCAAAGTTCATAAAAGTTTCCCAAACTATAGCGCCAAAAATTATTACGTTCCCAAAAATATTAGAGCACTTTCACACTGAGGTGGGCGGGCGTCGGTGGTAAAGCGCCGCTAGTTTTAGCGGCGCTTTACCGTAGTTTTAGCGGCCGCTAGAGTGACGCTTTCAACCCCTACTAGCGCGCGGAATAAAGGGTTAAAAGCGCTGCTGCTGAGGCGCTTTGAAAGCGATTTGGCGGGGGTGCCCATTGATTTCAATGGGCAGGGCTCGGGCAGCGCCGCCGAAGCGCCCTAAAGAGGCGCATTGCAGGCGTTATTTTTAGCGCTATATCGCCTGTAAAGCGCCTCAGTGTGAAAGTGGCCGCAAGTAACAAAAAATCTATATAAATGTATCAAAAAAAGAAAGTTCAGCAAAACTTTGTTCACTCTCACAAGTGTCAATAGATTCTTCATGTAATATTTCCTGCACCACTTATGATGGAAATCACGTGGCTGGTGATAAGAAAGCAGCAAACACGCTTTCTCCCTTAGCGGGGTGCGATATTCTGAAGATACGCGATGGGCGGTCTCCGATCTCCCAAGTTTCAGACAATCTTGACATCCAACAAGTGATTTCTTTCTCAACCAAGGTGTAATGCTCTGCAAAGTTAAAAACAGCCACTCCCGACTTCCACGTTTATACAATCGATCTCTCCAGAGAGGAATGATAGAGAAGCACAGCATAGAGCAAAATCCTTTTAAAAGATTTCTTATTTGTTTAAACCACATAGCACTCTTCCGACACTGGTAAAACAGGCATAGGTTATTATATATGCCAAACTCGGATCTCACGAATAGACATCCAATGTAGCGTGGTAGTGATGCCTCCAACAGCTCACCCTACGTATGTTTCGTCGATAGACGTCCTAGTCTCCTCTGTGATAGGTGAAGCTTTCCTCTGGTGTGGGAGGGGTCTGCTCTGTGGTAGGTGGAGCTCTCCTCTGGTGTGGGTGGCGTCTGCTCTGTGATGGGTGGAGCTCTCCTCTGGTGTGGGAGGGGTCTGTTCTGTGGTAGGTGGAGCTCTCCTCTGGTGTGGGTGGGGTCTGATCTGTGATGGGTGGAGCTCTCCTCTGGTGTGGGAGGGGTCTACTCTGTGGTTGGTGGAGCGTTCCTCTTGTGTGGATGGTGTTTCCTCTGTGATGGGTGGAGCTTTCCTCTGGTGTGGGAAGGGTATGCTCTGTGTTTTGTGCAGCGTTCCTCTTGTGGGGGCGGGGTCTGATCTGTGTTGGGTGGAGCGTTCCTCTTCTGGGGGTGGGGTCTGCTCTGTGGTGGGTGGACCTTTTCTCTGGTGTGGGCAAAGTCTGCTCTGTGGTGGGTGGAGCTCTCCTGTGGTGTGGGCAAGTCTTCTCTGTGGTAGGTGGAGCTCTCCTCTGTGTTGGGGTTGGGGTTTTTCTCTGTGGTGGGTGGGGTTTGCTCTGTGGTGGGTGGACCTTTCCTCTGGTGTGGGCAGAGTCTGCTCTGTGGTGGGTGGAGCTCTCCTGTTGTGTGGGCTGGTCTCCTCTGTGGTAGGTGGAGCTCTCCTCTGTGTTGGGGGTGGGGTTTGCTTTGTGGTGGGTGGGTTTGATCTAGGTCAGGGTCAAAGTCCTTATACAGCTACATTTTAAAAAAATATTATTTTTCACTATTTTGGGTCAGTTTTCTTTTGATAATAAAATAAATCCGGAGATTTTGTTTACCATTTACTACCAAATGCAAAAACCAACCTGTCCTGGAAACAATCCCCGGATACACGGAGTAGTTGGGATGATCTGCGCAGATTTGCTAACACCGGTCACATCCGCAGAATTGTGTTCAGACGTTGGGATTTGTTTCACCTCAGTCATGAAGGGGTTAACATTCCTGTGTCAGAAGTTCCTGTTTATGTTCAGACATGCGGCCTGGAACTGCAGACATTAATGCAGGACCTCTGTCTGTGGTGTGAGAACTGACACTTCCTGTGCAGAAACTACATATCCCACAATACTCCAGGCCTCCCAGTCTAGTGCAGCTGAGAGCTACTCAGTCATTAGATTAGATGCAGACACAAGTGGGCGGAGCAGTCACAGACACAAGTGGGCGGAGCGTTCACAGACACAAGTGGGCAGAGCGTTCACAGACACAAGTAGGCGGAGTAGTCACAGACACAAGTGGGTGGAGTGGTCACAGACACAAGTGGACAGAGCAGTCACAGACACAAGTAGGCGGAGTAGTCACAGACACAAGTGGGCGGAGCAGTCACAGACACAAGTAGGCGGAGTAGTCACAGACACAAGTGGACAGAGCAGTCACAGACACAAGTAGGCGGAGTAGTCACAGACACAAGTGGGCGGAGCAGTCACAGACACAAGTAGGCGGAGTAGTCACAGACACAAGTGGGCAGAGCAGTCACAGACACAAGTAGGCAGAGTAGTCACAGACACAAGTGGAAGGAGCAATCAAAGACACAAGTAGGCGGAGCAGTCACAGACACAAGTGGGCGGAGCAGTCACAGACACAAGTGGGCAGAGCGGTCACAGACACAACTAGGCGGAACAGACACAAGTAGGCGGAGCAGTCACAGACACAAGTGGGCGGAGCAGTCACATACACAGTGAGCGGAGCAGTCAAAGACACAAGTGGGCGGAGCAGTCAAAGACACAAGTGGGCGGAGCAGTCACAGACACAAGTGGGCGGAGCAGTCACAGACACAAGTGGGCGGAGCAGTCACAGACACAAGTGGGCGGAGCAGTCACAGACACAAGTGGGCAGAGCGGTCACAGACACAACTAGGCGGAACAGACACAAGTAGGCGGAGCAGTCACAGACACAAGTGGGCAGAGCGGTCACAGACACAACTAGGCGGAACAGACACAAGTAGGCGGAGCAGTCACAGACACAAGTGGAGGGAGCAGTCACAGACACAAGTGGGGGGAGCAGTCACAGACACAAGTGGGGGGAGCAGTCAAAGACACAAGTAGGCGGTGCAGACACACACTAAGTGGGCGGAGCAGTCAAAGACACAAGTGGGCGGAGCAGTCAAAGACACAAGTGGGCGGAAAAGGCACAAGTGGGTGGAGCAGTCAAAGACACAAGTGGGCGGAACAGACACAAGTGGGTGGAGCAGTCAAAGTGCTCCAGAATTTGTGACGTGGCACAGAGTGGGGGATGGGGCGTGGATTGGATGCCTTAGGGTCAGTTTCCTGTCCCTGTGCCATATCGGGACAAGCAAGGTGAATGAATACATGGACGGGGGGGTCGATCAGCCATGACAAGGACAGCACAGGGGACAGAACTTCACTTCTATCTGATAAAACATCTGAAAGTGTACAATGCCATTAAAGCTGAAGTTGAATCTGCTTATAATTTACCCTCCCTGTTTCCCCCTCCCCCACCTTATCAACATTCAAATGACATTATTAAATAAAATCTTTCTGTTTTCATTACCTACCTTATTTTAGTCTCTGTGCTTCTCTATGCCATGCAGGCAGATCCTGGCTGGTGGGAGGGGTCAGTGGAGTGCTGTACATAGCTTGGTGCAAGCAGTGGGCAGGCTTTTGGGAGGAGTTATGCAAATGTCCAATTATTTTGATGGGTGGGTCAGTCTGGAGGAGTGGGTGTTCCTAGGCAGGCTGTGTTTTGCAGTGATTTTTGCACCACAGTTGTGGCAAAATCGCCCTGCGTTTGGGTTGCCATTAGGAAATAATAGCGCCGCAAGCACGCTGTGCGTTTCTCCGGAATTCTGCCCGCTATTGCATGTGAGCGGAGCCCTGAGTGCCTGTTCACAGCAGTGCGACTTCTGATGCAACTCGAGTCGCATAGAATCACGTGACATGGAAACTGCATTATATTTAATGGTGGCCGTTCACATCAATGCGACTCGGTGCGGAGCGATCTCAGAAAAGGTTCCTCTACCAATCTGTCGCGATTTACAATGTGACTTGGCCCCATAGAATATGTAAAAACGCAGCCAAGATGCATCAAAGTTGAACGACATAACAAGGTGACCCCCAGAACTTTTCTGGCACTATTTGATTACAAGTTAAAATCTGTATTTTTTTTTTTTTTTTGCTAGAAAATTACTTATAACCCTCAAACATTATATATATATATATTGTCAGCAGAGACCCTAGAGAATAAAATGGCGGTTGCTGCAATTTTTTATGTCACACGGTATTTGTGCAGCAGTTTTTTCAAACGCAATTTCTTTGGAAAAAATACACTTTAACCTTTTGCCCACCGGGCACTTTCACCCCCTTCCTGCCCGGGCGCCAATTTTCAGCTTTCAGCGCTGTCACACTTTGAATGACAACTGCGCGGTCATGCTACACTGTACTCATATTAATTTGCTATCATTTTCTTCCCACAAATAGAGCTTTCTTTTGGTGGTATGTAATCACTGCTGGGTTTTTAGTTTTTACTAAAAAAAAAGACTGAAAATTTTGAAAAAAAAAAAAAAAGTTTTTTTGTCAGTAAATTTTGTACATAAGTAATTTTTCTCCTTCACTGATGAGCGCTGATAGGCGGCACTGATAGACAGCACTGATATGGGGCACTGGTAGGCACTTATAGATGACCACTTATGGGCACTAATAGGCGGCACTGGTGGGCACTGATGGGTGGCAATGATGGGCACAGATATGCGGCACTGGTGGGCACTGATAGGTGGTACCCATGAGCACTTATAGGCGGCACAGATGGGCAGCACTGGTGGGCACTGATAGGTGGGGACTGATGGGCACTAATAGGCAGCACTGGTGGGCGCTGATGGACAGCACTGATACACGGCACTGGCGGGCACTGATAGGTGACCACTTATGGGCACTAATAGGCAGCACTGATGGATGGCACTAATGGGCAGCCTTGGTGGGCAATGATAGGTGGCAATGATGGGCACTGATAGGCGGCACTGATGGGCACTGATAGGTGGCACTGGTGGGCACTGATAGATGGCACAGATAGGTGGCACTGATGGGCACAGATAGGCGGCACTAATGGACAGCACTGATGAGAGGCACTGAGGGGAGGTACTGATGAACAGGCAATGATGGACACTGAAAGGCATCAGTCACTGGCATCACTAATGGGCACTGATTGGTGGCACTGGGGGGTTTTACTGTTCTCAGGGCACTGATGATGAGTGCCCTGATTACATGTCGGGGTGTTCCCTGCGATGAGATGCTGCTGATCGGCTCTCCTCACCACACACGCTGTCAGTGTGAGGCGATGAGAGCCGATCACCGGCACTTCCATGTTTGCATGTGACTGGCTGGGATTGGACACATCCGATCACATGGTTAAAGAGCCTCGTGATCGGCTCTTTAGAGGGGTTGCGCCGCGTCCTAGCAACGAGCGAGAGAGCGGCCGTTCTGGGGGCGACGCCATATGACCTCGTCCCAGATCGAGAGCCGCACCGCTCCTCCGTCATTTGACGGTGGGTGGGCGGCAAGCGGTTAAAGAATTAAAAAAAAAAAAAAACACTTATATAAATATAATACCCAATTTTTTTGTAAAATATAAAAAAAAAGATGTTACGCCGAGTGAAAAGATACCGAACATGTCACGCTTTAAATTTGCGCACACTTGTGGAATGGCACCAAACTTTGGTACTTAAAAATCTCCATAGACTTTTAAACATTTTAACATTTTTTACAGGTTACCAGTTTAGAGTTACAGAGGAGGTCTTGTGCTAGAATTATCGCTCTTGTTCTAACGTTCGTGACAATATCTCACATGTATGGTGCCCACACCGTTTACATATGTGTGCGCAACCTACGTATGCGATCGCTTCTGCTCCCGTGCACGGGGGGAGGGCGGCGCTTTAACATTTTTGTTTTCCCTTATTTACTTTATTTTTCATTTTTACACTGTCCCTTTCATTTTTTTTTCCTGATCACTTTTATTACTTTTATGTAAACATCCCTTGTAATGGAAATAAGGGATGACAGGTCCTCTTTATGGAGAGATCGGGGGGGGGGGGGGGGGGTCAAAAAGACCCCAAAGCTCTCCTTTACCTTTAAAAGCAAAAGATCCAAAAAAAAATTTTTTTTTGATCTTTTGCTTTAACCACTTGCTTACTGGGCACTCAAACCCCCCTCCTGCCCAGACCAATTTTGAGCTTTCAGCGCTGTCGCACTTTGAATGACAATTGCGCGGTCATACAACACTGTACCCAAATGAAATTTTTATCATTTTTTTCCCACAAATAGAGCTTTCTTTTGGTGGTATTTAATCACAGCTGGGGTTTTTATTTTTTGCTAAACAAACAAAAAAAGATGGAAAATTTTGAAAAAAAAAAAAAATCATGTTTAATAGTTTGTTATAAAATTTTGCAAACAGGTAATTTTTCTCCTTCATTGATATGCACTGATGAGGCGGCACTGGTGGGCACTGATAGGCTGCACTGATGGGCACGGATAGGCACAGATAAGGCGGCACTGATAGGCACAGTTAAGGCGGCACTGATAGGCACAGTTAAGGCGGCACTGATGGGGACAGATAAGGCGGTACTGATGGGCACAGATAAGGCGGCACTGATGGCCACGGATGGGCGGCACGGATGGGTGGCACGGATAGGTGGCACGGATAGGTGGCATGGATAGGTGGCACTGATGGGGGGCACTGATGGGGGGCACTGATGGGCGGCACTGATGGGCGGCACTGATGGGGGGCACTGATGGGCGGCACTGATGGGCGGCACTGATGGGGGGCACTGATGGGCAGTGATGGGGGGCACTGATGGGCAGTGATGGGCGGCACTGATGGGCACTTATGGGCACTGGTAGGTGACACTGATGGGCACTGATAGGTTGCACTGATGTGGGTGCTGATGGGTGGCACTGATGGGTGGCACTGTGGGCACTGATGGATGGCACTGTGGGCACTGATGGGTGGCACTGTGGGCACTGATGGGTGGCGCTGATTGATGGCACTGTGGGCACTGATGGGTTAATCTGGTGGGCACTGGTAGGCAGCACTGCTGCCTATTGCTTTGTGTTATAAGATCGCCCCGATCAGTCATCAGTCCCGATCACGGCCGCCGGTGATCGGGTTTTTTTTTCCTCCTCACGCTGTCAGCGCGAGGAGGAAAAATAGCCGATTACCGGCTCTGTTTACATCACATGATCAGCTGTCATTGGCTGACAGCTGATCATGTGGTAAGGGGTCGGGACCAACCCCTTACTCTGATCTGTGATCAGGCGAGTCTCATAGACTCGCTGATCACCGAGCGCGCCGCGCGCGCCCTGCAGGGGGCGCGCAGGCCGCTCGTGCACGGGACGACGTCAATGGACGTAGTCCCGGCAATTTAGATCCGCGCTGTTGCCATCATTTGGCAATGGCCCGGATCTGAAGCGGTTAAAAAAAAAAAAAAAATAGTTTACTTTTGCCCTAAGACCGGAAGTGATGTCATGACGTCACTCCGGTCCTCTAAGGCCATAGAGACGATCAGAGATGATCTGGTCTCTATTTGTTTCTCTGACCAGCCGGCCGCACCGTCGGATCGTTTCTCGGGCGCGCCAGTAAAAGAAGTACATATACATATATATGTATTGCAGTCAGCAAGTGGATAATCGCACTGAAAATCGCAGCAATATCGCAGTACTGTGAACAGAGTCTTAAAGTCGAGTTCCACCCATTTTTACAACTCTTCAGCATCCCTCACTAAACTGTGCACTGTAAACAAATTGGATATTTTTAAAAAAAAATTTCTCAGCACCTACTGTATATCTGCTGTATTCATTTTTCACTTCCTCCTCCCTGGCCGCGGCCCATCGCATCATTTCCTCTTTGCAATGCCTTCTGGGAAGGGGCGGCAACTTCCTCTGACACTGCCGTTGCTATGGAAACCTGACCTGAAACCTATTACACTGCTTGTGCTGCACTGAGCATGTGCGAGATCTGCAGGGATGAGATCCAGGAAGAAATACAGTCTGGCTTCAGATGCCCACACTTAAGATGGGCACGGCCTGCTGTACATTTATAAAATAACAAACTACTGCTATAAACTAACAAAACAGACCTTAGTTTACAGACTAACCTTAGTAGAATACATTAAGCTTGTGTATTATAGGGGTATTTTTATTTAAAAAGTATCATTTCGGCCGGAACACCACTTTAACCACGTCCCGCCAGTATGACGTCCTATGACGTATGACGTCCTCGGTTGAGCAGCCACTCGATCACTTCTGCTGGCGGTGGAAGGAGTGCATGGACCACCCGATTGCGGAGCCTGGGAGCGCTCTGACCACAGCGATGGCTGCACAGAACAGGGAAGAACTGATGTTTCTCCTCCATCTTTGTGACCCCGGAAACCTTAGCGACAAGGATTTCGGTTCTGCCGTTAGCAGCCAGTAATGCATCCGATCCGACCGATCTGTGTCTGATCATTGGAGACCAGAGGAGAGATTTGGGATCTAATAGACCACAAAACTCTCCATAAAGAGGACCTGTCACAGCCAATGTTGTCACAAGGGATGTTGTTTATCTCTTGTGATAGCAATAAAGTTAATACCAAAAAAAAAATTTTAAGGGACAGTGTAAAACAATTGCCAATTTTCAGCCTTCAGAGCTGTCCCAGTTTGAATGACAATTGCGCGGTCATGCAACACTGTACACAAATTGCATTTTTTGTTATCATTTTTTTCCACACTGATAGAGATTTCTTTTGGTGGTATTTAATCGTCGCTGGGGGTTTTATTATTTGCTAAACAAAGAAAGACAGAAATTTTTGAAAAATAAAAGTTTTTCTTAGTTTCTGTTATAAAATTTTGTAAATAAGTAATTTTTCTCCTTTATTGATGTGCACTGATGAGGCTGCACTGATGGGCACTGATAGTTTGCCCTGATGAGGTGGCATTGATGAGGAGGCACTGATATTCAGTACTGATGGGAACTGATAGACGGCACTGATGGGAGGCACTGATCGGCATTGCTAGGCGCACAGATGAGGAGGCACTGATTGGCTTCACTGATGGGCACTGATAGGCTACACTTATGAGACTGCACTAACAGGCACTGCTGAGGCTGCACCGATGAGGCGGCACTGATAGGTTGCACTGATATTCAGTACTGACGGGCACTGATGAGGCTGCACTTACAGGCACTGATGAGGCACTGATGAGGCTGCATTGATGAGGCTGCACTGACGGGCACTGATAGGCTGCACTGATGGGCACTGATGAGGCGGCACTGACGGGCACTAATGAGGCTGCACTGATAGGTTGCACTGATGAGATGGCAATGATATTCAGTACTGCTGGGCACTGATAGGCGGCACTGATGGGAGGTACTGATGGGCATGGATAGGCGCACAGGTGAGGCGGCACTGATAGACTGCACTGATTGGCATCACTGATAGGCTGCACTGATGAGGCAGCACTGACGGGCGCTAATGAGACTGCACTGATGGGCGCTGATGAGGCTGCACTGATGGGCACTTATAGACTGCACTGATTGGTACAGATAGGCTGCACTGACGGGCACTGATGAGGCTGCACTGATGGGCACTGATGAGGCTGCACTGACGGCACTGATAGGTTGCACTGATGAGGTGGCACTAATATTCAGTACTGACGGGCACTGATGAGGCTGCACTTACAGGCACTGATGAGGCTGCATAGATGGGCACTGATGAGGTGGCATTGATGAGGCTGCACTGACGGGCACTGATAGGCTCCACTGCTGGGCACTGATGAGGTGGCATTGATGAGGCTGCACTGATGGGCACTGATGAGGCGGCACTGATGAGGCTGCACTGATGGGCACTGATGAGGCAGCACTGATAGGTGGCACTGATGAGGAGGCACTAATATTCAGTACTGATGGGCACTGATAGACGGCACTGTTAGGCATCGATAGGCACACAGATGAGGCTGCACTGATAGACTGCACTGATTGGCATCACTGTGGGGCACTGACAGGCATACCAATAGGGAAGATCTCCCGTGTGAGGAAAGCAGCTTATCGACTCTCCTCTCCTCATGCGCTGTCAGTGTGAGGAGAGGAAAGCCGATAACCGGCACTTCCTATTCACACTGTGATTGGATACAGCTGATCACGTGGTAAAGAGCCTACCTACGTCATAAGCTCTTTACCGAGATCGGTGATGCAGTGTGTTGGAGGGCGACACCCCACCAATGATCGCCGCGCTGCGCTGCACGTTCTGAAGGACATCATATGACATCCAGTCAGAACAATAAAGCCTCTGCCTGGCCCATAGCAGAAAGGGTATTAAAGCGTGACATGTTAGGTATCTATTTACTCGGTGTTACATCATCTTTTACATTATACCAAAAGATTGGGTATTAGACATGTGCAATTTGTTTCATTCCAAATTCGTTTTCGGATGAAATTGGGCATATTCGTTCGTTTGGAAGCGTCTGAACAAACGAAAGACTCTTTTTTAAGAATGCATACAAAAACAAATTTTCAGAAAGAAGGAAAATCCGAAAGAACGAAAAACGATTCAACCTACGAGTTTAACGAATCGATTACATTCGGATAATTTTGTTTTTCGTATTTTCTATTATAATTAAATTATTAACTATTATTATAGTTTTTATTATTATTATTTATTATTTAACCACCATTGTTTGTGATACGGCACTGCGTCGCTTTAGCTGACAATTGCGCGGTCGTGCGACGCTGTACCCAAACCAAACTGATGTTCTTTTTTTCCCACAAATAGAGATTTCTTTTGGTGGTGTTTGATCACTTCTGCGGTTTTAATTTTTTGCGCTATAAACAAAAAAAGAGCGACAATTTTGAAAAAATAAAAACATTTTTTTTTACTTTCTGCTATAATACATATCCAAAAAAAAATATATAAAAAAACAAATTTCTTCATCAGTTTGGGCCAGATTAGGTTTATTCTTCTACATATTTTTGGTAAAAAAATCCCAATAAGCATATATTGATTGGTTTGCACAGAAGTTATCGCGTCTACAAACTATGGGATAGATTTAGGGACTTTTATTTTTTTTTTATTGCTTTTACTAGTAATGGCGGCGATCTGCGATTTTTAGCGGGACTGCGACATTGCGGCGGGCAAATCTGACCCCCAAATGATACTTTTTGGGGACCAGTGACATTATTACATTGATCAGAGCTATAAAAATGCACTGATCAATGTAAAAATGATATTGGCAGGGAATGGGGTTAACACTAGGGGGCGATCAAGGGATTAAGTGTGTTCCCTGGGTGTGTTCTAACTGTAGGGGGGGATGGGCTACCAGGGACATGACAGAGATCGCTGTTCCCAATCACTGGGAACAGAAGATCCTGACATGGCATCTGGCAGAAGGGGGATCCCCCTTGTTTACAAAGGCAGATCCCTGTTCTGCCTCTGTACAGCGCGGTCGCGGGTCGCCAGCGGACACGCCGCGGGCACTATCTCCCATGCACGGACCGCCATACAGCTACGGCGGTTCGTGCAGGAGAGCCGACCTGCCGCAGTATATAGACGGCGGCTAGTTGGCAAGCATTTAAAGGGGTTGTAAGCCCACGTGCATCCTATGCATTAAAGCGGAGTTCCGCCCAGTTTTTTCTTATTAAAAGTCAGCAGCTACACTGCTGACTTTTAAAATATGGACACTTACCTGTCCAGGGCGCCCACGATGTTGGCACCCGAAGCCGATCTGTCCCTTGGCTCTCGTGTGCTGCCGCCGCCATATTCGGTAAGGGAGTCAGGAAGTGAAGCCTTGTGCGCTGCGCGATTCCACTGGTCCCTGCTGTCTTCTGGGACCCGCGTATCTCGCAGAAGACAGTGGGGGGGGTTGGAATAGATACCCGCGGGTGGCTAGGGTATCTGTGCCCGGAAGTGGGAGCAAAATACCTGTTTTAGACAGGTATCCACTCCCCCCTCCCCCCTGAAAGGTGCCAAATGTGACACCAGAGGAGGGGGAGGAACCGGAAAAGCGGCAGTTCCATTTTTGGGTGGAACTCCGCTTTAAGGTGAAAAAACAGTTGGCAGTCACACCCCCCCCCCCCAGCCCCCCCGTTTTACTTACCTGAGCCCCTTCATCTCTTTGGCGGGGACGCACTGTCCCTCTCTCCACTGGGTTCTTGGATTTTGAGTTTTTGATTGGATAGATTTATAGCAGCACAGCCATTGGCTCCCGCTGCTGTCAATCAAATCCAATGACGCAGGCGCCGGGGGGCGGGGCCGAGTCCGGCATTCCTGTCTGTGGACGCAAATGCTGGACTTGGGAGCGCGCCCCCAAGGTAATCCCCCTCGGGAGAGCGCTTCTCCTAGGGGGTTATCTGATGCGGGGAGGAGCCGCCGGGGGACCCCAGAAGAGGAGGATCGGGGCCACTCTGTGCAAAACAAGCTGCACAGTGGAGGTAAGTGTGACATGTTAAGGTTGAGGGATCATCCTCAGCATTCAGACTTTATAAAGAATGCAATAAGAAATGTAAGGGTGCAATTAGGACGGCTAAGATAGAACATGAAAGACACATAGCGGAGGAGAGCAAAAAAAATCCCAAGAAATTCTTTAAGTATGTAAACAGTAAAAAAGGGAGGACAGACCATATTGGCCCCATAAAGAATGAGGAAGGACATCTGGTTACAAAGGATGGGGAGATGGCGAAGGTATTGAATTTATTCTTCTCCTCAGTCTTCACGAGTGAATCGGGGGGCTTCAGTAACCAAAACTGCAGTGTTTATCCTCATGACACAACACAGGAAGCACCTCCATGGTTATCAGAGGACGGAATTAAAATTAGACTTGAGAAACTTAACATTAATAAATCACCGGGACCAGATGGCTTGCATCCGAGGGTACTTAGGGAACTCAGTCAAGTGATTGCCAGACCATTGTTCCTAATTTTTACAGACAGACTACTGACTGGAATGGTACCAGCTGATTGGAGAAAAGCCAATGTAATACCAATATTTAAAAAGGGCCCAAAATGCATCCCTGGGAATTACAGACCAGTTAGCCTAACATCAATAGTATGTAAACTCTTGGAGGGGATGATAAGGGACTATATACAAGATTTTAGTAATAAGAATGATATCATTAGCAGTAATCAGCATGGATTCATGAAGAATCGTTCTTGCCAAACCAATCTATTAACCTTCTATGAGGAGGTGAGTTGCCATCTAGATAAAGGAAGGCCCGTAGACGTGGTGTATCTGAATTTTGCAAAAACATTTGACACAGTTCCCCATAAACGTTTACTGTACAAAATAAGGTGCGTTGGCATGGACCATAGGGTGAGTACATGGATTGACAACTGGCTACAAGGGCGTGTTCAGAGGGTGGTGATAAATGGGGAGTACTCGGAATGGTCAGGGGTGGGTAGTGGGGTCCCCCAGGGTTCTGTGCTGGGACCAATCCTATTTAATTTGTTTATAAATGACCTGGAGGATGGGATAAACAGTTCAATCTCTGTATTTGCAGACGATACTAAGCTAAGCAGGGCAATAACTTCTCCGCAGGATGTGGAAATCTTGCAAAAAGACCTGAACAAATTAATGGGGGAGGGGCGACTACATGGCAAATGAGGTTCAATGTAGAAAAATGTAAAATAATGCATTTGGGTGGCAAAAATCTGAATGCAATCTATAGACTGGGGGGAGAACCTCTGGGGGGGATCTAGGATGGAAAAGGACCTGGGGGTCCTAGTAGATGATAGGCTCAGCAATGACATGCAATGCCAAGCTGCTGCTAATAAAGCAAATAGAATATTGGCATTAAAAAGGGGATCAACTCCAGAGATAAAACGATAATTCTCCCGCTCTACAAGACTCTGGTCCGGCCACACCTGGAGTATGCTGTCCAGTTCTGGGCACCAGTCCTCAGGAAGGATGTACTGGAAATGGAGAGACTACAAAGAAGGGCAACAAAGCTAATAAAGGGTCTGGAGGATCTTAGTTATGAGGAAAGGTTGCGAGCTCTGAACTTATTCTCTCTGGAGAAGAGACGCTTGAGAGGGGATATGATTTCAATTTACAAATACCGGACTGGTGACCCCACAATAGGGAGAAAACTTTTTCGCAGAAGAGAGTTTAATAAGACTCGTGGCCACTCATTAAAATTAGAAGAAAAGAGGTTTAACCTTAAACTACGTAGAGGGTTCTTTACTGTAAGAGCGGCAAGGATGTGGAATTCCCTTCCACAGGTGGTGGTCTCAGCGGGGGGCATTGATAGCTTCAAGAAACTATTAGATAATCACCCGAATGACCGCAATATACAGGGATATACAATGTAATACTGACATATAATCACACACATAGGTTGGACTTGATGGACTTGTGTCTTTTTTCAACCTCACCTACTATGTAAGTATGTAACTATGTTTGTTATTTTTAAAAAATAAAAAAAGGATCCTTTACAATCACTTTAATAATATAAACTATTAAACTATAGGTATTGGAATTTCCTTTCAAATTTGGCTTAGTCAAAGTAACGAATGCATCTGAATTTACGAATCACCCGAAGTAACGAATGATCCGATAAAAAAAAAAAAAGGATGAAAACAAAAGGGAAAATAAACACATTTTTCGGCAGTACACATGTCTATTGGGTATTATTTTGTGTTTGTGCGCAATAGAATTAATTAAAAGTGTATTTTTACCCCCCCCAAAAGAATTGCGTTTGAAAAACCGCTGCGCAGATACCGTGTGACTTAAAAGTTTGCAAAACCCGCCATTTTATTCTCCAGGGTCTCTGCTAACAAAAAATATATAATGTTTGGGCATTCTAAGTTATTTAAACAAAAAAAAAAAAAACGTAGAAATGTGAGAATTGAATGGTAGGGAAGGGGTTAATCTCTGTTTCCGTCCAATCCTATAATATAATAGAGAATGAAACATTGTACACATAAAGATACAACGTAACATTAATTATGATACTAAAGCACATAGAGACTTCTGTGTCTTGTTTCTGTGGATGTGCCGTGTGTGACAGGTGCTCTTGAACCCGTACAAAGGCTGGTGGGCGGTCGGGATTCTTTCTGCTCAGATTGATTCCGTTTCCATTCTCGTCTTCTCATTCATGAACGGCTCTGCCGCCCACCTGGAGTGTCACCTCGCACCTACACACCCCGCCAGCCGCAAATAGTCCTTCTATATAAAGCCGCCTGTGACGCTGCCGATGTGAGCCGTCTTATCCGTCTGAGATCTCTGATCTGAGCAGGAAGGAGTGGGGGGGGGGGGCACATATACCGGGGCAGCGTACAAAGAGTGGAAATATGAAACGACCATTCATTCGTCTTCATTCGCCTGCCGTACATTCACCTCTTTGTATTAGACCCCCTGTGCAGAGACTGGCAGCTGGGATGATTTGCCGGAGCGGGTACAAGAGAGTCCAGAACCAGGCTGAGGGTCAAACACACAGGAGCTGTATTACTATACGAGCTGAGCTGAGGTGTCCGGAAGACACAAGGAACGTCCAGGACACAAGCAGAGGTTCTAGGGCAGTGATGGCGAACCTTGGCACCCCAGATGTTTTGGAACTACATTTCCCATGATGCTCCACTACACTACAGAGTGCATGAGCATCATGGGAAATGTAGTTCCAAAACATCTGGGGTGCCAAGGTTCGCCATCACTGTTCTAGGGCAAGGAGACAGTAGGCAGATCTGAGTCACAGGCAGAGGGTCAAACACAGGAGGGGAGCGGAATCCGTAATAACAAGCCAAGGGTCAGGTCCAGGAGGAGAGCAGAAGAGTCAAGGTCAATCCGGGTCACAACAGGTAATCAAGTTTCAAACAACAGGAACAGAGTATCAAATGGAAGCTGAAGACAAACCAGCAATTTGTTTGTGCGCCAGAGTCACTTTCATAGGCCAGCCCCAAGGGTCACGTAGGGCGCGCGCCAGTGCGCCGGATTGCCGGGCCGCGAATGCACATGCGCCGGAGCGCCGTTCCGCGCGCAGGAACGCGGCTGAAGCGCCTGGAAGCAACATTCCCCTCACAGTGCCCCCCCCCCCCGAGGGGTGGCCTCTGGACACCCAAACTGGACATCAACTCTGGATGTTCTTGATGAAAAGCCTGGACCAAACGTGGGGCATGCAAATTTTTAGAAGGTTCCCAGGAATTGTTCTCAGGGGGATACCCCATTTAATTAAATACTGGAGCTGTCTTCCCCTCTTTCTGCAACTCAGTATACTTTCCACTTCAAATTCGTCTTCTCCGTTACCTAGGACTGGTGGAGGAGGTGGTTCTTCTCTGCCAGGGAAGGGACTCGGGATAACAGGCTTCAGAAGAGAAATGCGTGAAATACAGGATGTATTTTGTACGAGTTGGGTGAGGCTAATTCAAAAGCTACAGGGTTGATCATCCTTTTGATCTTGAAGGGGCCAATGAATTTTGGCCCTAATTTCCGTGTTGGGACTGGCAATCTAAGGTTAACGGCTGACAGCCATACTTCTTCACCCTGGATTTTCCTTCCTTCCTTTATTGTAATACTTGCTGTAGTCATCCTGAGCCTTTTGCATAGCTTCCTGAATTCTCCGAAAAGTTCAGCTGGATGGAGGCTACACGGTCTTGTACCGCAGGGACAGATATCTCAGGAAGAGAATTTGGGAGAAACGAAGGACGAAAGCCAAAATTTGACCAGAAAGGTGTCTGATTGGTGGCAGAATGAATGGAATTATTGTACGCAAACTCAAGGTATGGCGGGAGAGTGGACCAGTCCTCTTGGGAATCAGAACAAAAGCAGCGGAGATACTGCTCCAGGGTTCGGTTCGTTCTCTCTGTTTGGCCCGTTGCTCTGTGGATGGTATGCAGAGGAAAGGCAAAACTTTACTTCCAAAGATTTACAGAGTTCCTTCCAAAACTTGGATGCAAACTGGACGCCTCTATCTGAGGTGATACTGACAGGAATGCCATGGAGTCTAATAACTTCTTTGAAGAAAATATCAGCTGTAGCTAAAGCAGAGGGAGTACCCACCATGGGCAGGAAATGTGCCATTTTAGAAAGACGGTCAATGATGACAAGGATGGGGGTGAACCCTCCTAAAGGGCGGTAGGTCCACGATGAAATCCATGGAGACGTCTGCCCATGGTCGTTCAGGAATGGGTAGTGGTTTTAGTAGACCCCAAGACTTCGTGTTTGACCCTTTACCGCGCTGGCATGGAATGCAGGAAGCCACATAGTCTTTACATAGTCTTTTCTTGTCTCCAGCCCGGCCACCAAAAGGAACGGGACACTAATTCAGCATTCCAAAGTGGCCTGCCCGTTTATGGTCGTGAAATGTTTTTAGGATTAGAGGTCTTACTTCCAGCGGGACAAAGATTTTTTCCCCGGGCCCAGAGAAGATCATCATGTTTCTCCAAAGAGGACATCTCAGGGTCAGGAGAGTGACTGGAGGGCGGTAGGTCCACGATGAAATCCATGGAGATGTCTGCCCATGGTCGTTCAGGAATGGGTAGTGGTTTTAGTAGACCCCAAGACTTGGTGTTTGACCCCTTTACTGCGCCGGCATGGAATGCAGGAAGCCACATAGTCTTTACATAGTCTTTTCTTGTCTCCAGCCCGGCCACCAAAAGGAACAGGACAGCAGTCTTCAGCATTCCAAAGTGGCCTGCCCGTTTATGGTCGTGAAATGTTTTTAGGATTAGAGGTCTTACTTCCAGTGGGACTAAGATTTTTTCCCCGGGCCCAGAGAAGATCATCATGTTTCTCCAAAGAGGACATCTCAGGGTCAGGAGAGTGACTGGATGCTGATTTAATGGCGGTTAATAGATCAGCCTGTGTGATCAAACAAAAATTTAGTGGAGACAGAATGGTGCTAGTTTCAAGTTCTTGAGAAGTTTCGTGGAACATCCGGGATTTTTGAGCTGGGTCTGTATGCAATGTGGAAATTAAATCTGGAAAAGAAGAGAGCCCACCGGGCCTGTCTGGGTCTTAAACGTTTGGCTGTCCTGAGATACTCCAGATTTTTATGGTCTGTAAAGATCATGACAGGAAGGGATGCTCCTTCTAGCAAATACTCTTCTAGAGCAAATTTGATGGCCAACAATTCTCTATCGCCAACATCGTAATTTTTCTCAGTTGCGCTTAACTTCCGGGAAGCAAAAGCTACAGGGTGCAGGAGGGCCTTGGGACCCTGCCTTTTGAGAGAGGATGGCTCCAGTGGCCATTTCAGAGGCATCAACTTCTAGTATAAATGGCAGGGTGGCCGGATCAGGATGCCGTAAGATTGGTGCGGAAGAAAATAAGGCTTTTAATTTGGTAAAAGCTTCCTGAGCTTCCGAGGACCACAGAAACCGGCTATGTTGGCGTGTGAGCTGGGTGATGGGTGCTACAATGGCTGAGAAACCAGCGATAAATCTCCGATAGAAATTTGAGAACCCTATGAATCGCTGTACTCCTTTTTTATCCACTCCTGAATTGCCTTGACCTTTTGAGGGTCCATTGTGACCCCGTTGGTGGAAATGATAAATCCCAAGAACTGAAAGGTTGTTTTATCAAACTCACATTTTTCTGCCTTGAGATATAATTTGTGTTTCCTAAGGATTGCGAGGACCAGTTTAACATGGACTTGGTGTAGTTCAATAGTGGCAGAAAAAAAATGAGAATATCTTCAAGGTAAACGCCTAGAAAATCATCAAGGTATTCCCGAAAGATGTCGTTTACCAGGTTCTGGAAGGTAGCCGGGGCGTTGCGGAGCCCAAACGGCATCACCAGGTACTCGTAATGCCCAAACCTGGACCTGAAGGCGGTCTTCCACTCATCGCCAGCCCTGATCCGAATGAGATTGTAGGCCCCCGCGAAGATCTAACTTGGAGAAGACTCTGGCAGATGGGAAGCGTTGAAACAACTCTGGGATAAGAGGAAGCGGGTACCGGTTTTTAATGGTAATTTTATTTAATTCTCTGTAGTCAATGCAGGGTCTGAGAGAGCCGTTTTTTTTTCTACAAAGAAGATGCCGGCTCCAGCCGATGATGAGGAATGACGAATCAAACCTTTTTCCAGGTTTTCGTCGACGTAAGCTTTGAGAGATTTTAATTCGGTCTCGGATTGCGGAAAGATGCGACAAACTTCAGAGCCTGGTAAAAGATCAATAGGGCAGTCGTAGGACCGGCGCAGTGGTAGATGGTCGGCCTGTTGTTTGTCGAAGACATCCCTATACTCAAGGTAAGCCGGAGGTACATGCTGAAGGCTGTCAGGTGCTGGTACAACGGTGGAACAAGAGGCTGGAGCCGAGAGGAAGCAGTGCTGGAAGCAGTATTTGGAGAAAAAGGAGACTTCATTCTTTTTCCAACTGATTTGGGGTTCATGTGCCTGAAGCCAGGGAAGTCCCAATAGTCCTGATGGCCGGAGTCTGTGGTGATAAGAATGGGTCTTGTTTCTTGGGTGATAAGTCCAGAGCGGGGAAGAGACCCATCAGCCAGGTGTACCCGGAAGCTTTGTTTCTTGGTTAACAGAGGAATATGTAGGCTAGCAGCTAGTGCAGCATCCAGGAAGCAGCCGCATGCTCCAGAGTCAATTATGGCTGGCAGGCGTTTATCCTTTTCCGTTAACTGTAGGGAGACAAAGAGGGTAACCTAAGTTCTGTGAAAAACCAGAGGCTTGATAGTTCATGATAACTGGTGAGTAGGACTTACTAGGTTGTACAGGGCAGGTGCGGAGGAAATGACCAGTCCCTCCACAGTAGAGGCAGAGGTTGGCCTGACGCCTGCGTAGCCTTTCTTCTGGAGTGAGGGGAGCCCGGACCAAACCCAATGGCATGGGCTCCACCTCAGAAGTGGTGGAGGCCGGAGAAGCAGTAAAAGGTGGATGGATGGGAGTCGGTTTAGGAAGCATCCAGCTGGGACAAGGGACCTGGAAGCGTTCTGAGCGCCGCTCCCACATGCGCCTGTCCAAATCAAATCCTCCAAAGTCGCAGGGGTCTCCATCCTAGCCAACTCGTCTTTAAGGACTTCAGGTAACCCTTGGCGGAACTGATACTTAAGGGCAGGCTCGTTCCAGCCGGTATCAGCTGACCACTTCCGGAACTCAACCGTATAATCCTCTACAGGCCTGCGCCCTTGGAGCAAGTTATGTAAAGTAGCTTCGGCTGTGGTCGTGCGTTGGGGGTCGTCTTAGAGTTGTCCCATACTTTCAAAGAAGGAGTCTATTGTGTTTAATACTGGGCTCCTCTGTTCCATTAGGCTGTGGGCCCAGGCTTGTGGTTCATCAGCCAGGAGAGAAATAATAAAGCCCACCTTTAGCACCTCAGAGGAGAAAGTCCTGGGCTGCAAAGCCAGATACAAGGAACAGGCATTCTTGAAGGCTCGGAAGTTCTTGCGATCGCCAGAAAATCGCTCTGGTATAGGGACCCTAGGTTCCGGGGTAGCCATGATCACCGCGGGGTTAGATGCGACTTGAGAGGAGGACCCGTTGGTGGGCGCAGGAGCAGAGGTAGGTGCTGCGGCTGGTCCAGCAAGTTGTTGGAGACGACCATCTATTTGGGTGTAGCCTTCTTGCAATTTCTGAACTGCATCAGTAAGTGCCGATACTTGCTGGCACAGGATCTCGAGGGGAGAACGCGCTCTGTCGGCCTCTGACATGGCTGGTTTGTACTATCAGAGATGTACTTACCGAGGCCGAAATGCCGAGAGCCGTTCACCCTTGTGACTAAGCGCAGTCCGCCCCCTGGAGGTGAGACAGGGAGTGGATGGCACAAAGAGGCACAGGCTACCCAGAAGGCAGGGGGTAACTTGCGTGTAGTCCTTGCAGAGATGAGTAGCTGTGCAGAGACTGGCAGCTGGGATGATTTGCCGGAGCGGGTACAAGAGAGTCCAGAACCAGGCTGAGGGTCAAACACACAGGAGCTGTATTACTATACGAGCTGAGGTGAGGTGTCCGGAAGACACAAGGAAAGTCCAGGACACAAGCAGAGGTTCTAGGGCAAGGAGACAGTAGGCAGATCCGAGTCACAGGCAGAGGGTCAAACACAGGAGAGGAGCGAAATCCAGACAGGTTCCACTCAGAACAGGCCTCGCCATGGTCCACCAAAGAAGTTGAGGTCACGTGCTCAGCGTCAAATCCAGAGGTTGTCTTTGGGAAATAGATGTATGAGTGCTGCCAGCATTGCTGCAGAGGTTGTAGGGGTGGGGGGTCAGCCTGTCAGTGGTCAGACCATACGCCGCACACTGCATCAAATTGGTCTGCATGGCTGTCATCCCAGAAGGAAGCCTCTTCTAAAGATGCTGCACTAGAAAGTCCAGAAACAGTTTGCTGAAGACAAGCAGACTAAGGACATGGATTACTGGAACCATGTCCTGTGGTCTGATGAGACCAAGATAAACGTATTTGGTTCAGATGGTGAGAAGCGTGTGTGGGGGCAACCAGGTGAGGAGGACAAAGACAAGTGTGTCTTGTCTACAGTCAAGCATGGTGGTGGGAGTGTCATGGTCTGGGGCTGCATGAGTGCTGCCGGCACTGGGGGGCTACAGATCATTGAGGGAACCATGAATGCCAACATGTACTGTGATATACTGAAGCAGAGCATGATCCCCTCCGTTCAGAGACTGGGCCGCAGGGCAGTATTCCAACATGATAACCACCCCAAACACACCTCCAAGACCACCACTGCCTTCCTAAAGAAGCTGAGGGTAAAGGTGATGGACTGGCCAAGCATGTCTCCAGACCTAAACCCTATTGATCATCTGTGGGACATCCTCAAACGGAAGGTGGAGGAGTGCAAGGTCTCTAACATCCACCAGCTCTGTGATGTCATCATGGAGGAGGGGAAGAGGACTCCAGTGACAACCTGTGAAGCTCTGGTGACCTCCATGCCCAAGAGGGTTAAGGCAGTGCTGGAAAATAATGGTGGCAACACAAAATATTGACACTTTGTGCCCAATTTGGAGATTTTCACTTCGGGGTGTACTGACTTTTGTTGCCAGTGGTTTAGACATTAATGGCTGTGTGTTGAGTTATTTTGAGAGGACAGAAAATTTACACGGTTATACAAGCTGTACACTCACTACTTTACATTGTAGACAAGTGTCATTTCTTCAGTGTTGTCACATGAAAAGATAGAAGAAAAGGTTTACACAAATGTGACTGAGGGGTGTACTTACTTTTGTGAGATACTGTGTGTGTATATATATATATATATATATATATATATATATATATATTGTATAACTGATGATTGTAATGAGTGATTTTCATGTCGTTTTCCCATTGTAATACTTTAAATCTGTGAAATAAAGGGATGTATAATAGAGATGTGATGATTGTAAATATATATATACGGTATATAGAGGACGATATATATATATATATATGGTATATAGAGGACGATATATATATATATTATATAAGCGATATATATATATATATATATGGTATATAGAACGATATATATATATATATATTGGTATATAGAGGACGATATATATATATATGGTATATAGAGGACGATATATATATATATATGGTATATAGAGGACGATATATATATATATATGTATATAGAGGAGATATATATATATGGTATATAGAGGACGATATATATATATATATATATATATAAAGACGATATATTAT
>JBBDGP010005714.1:0-38531 GCA_037952835.1 Lithobates septentrionalis | reverse complement strand
CAGAGGTAGGCTCTTCGCTTCTCTGGGGGGTGTGATAATGAGGTGCACAGAGGTGGCTCTTCGCTTCTCTGGGGGGTGTGATAGTGGGGTGCAGAGAGATGGGTCCTTCCCTTCGGGGGGTGTGGTAGTGGGGTGCACAGAGGTAGACTCTTCCCTTCTCTGGGGGGGGGGGGGGTGTGATAGTGGGGTGCAAATAGGTAGGCTCTTTCCTTCTCTGGGGGGTGTGATAGTGGGGTGCACAGAGGTGGGCTCTTCCCTTCTCTGCGGGATATGATATTGGGGTACACAGAGGTAGGCTCTTCCCTTCTCTGGGAGGTGTGATAGTGGGGTGCACAGAGGTAGACTCTTCCCTTCTCTGGGGGGTGTGATAGTGGGGTGCACAGAGGTGGGTCTTTCCCTTCTTTGGGGGGGTGATAATGGGGTGCACAGAGGTAGGCTCTTCCCTTCTCTGGGGGGGTGTGATAATGGGGTGCACAGAGGTAGGCTCTTCTCTGGGGGTGTGATAGTGGGGTGCAGGGAAGGTAAGCTCTTCCCTTCTCTGGGGGGTGTGATATTGGGGTGCAGAGAGGTGGGTCCTTCTCTGGGGGCTGTGATAATGGGGTGCACAGAGGTAGGCTCTTCCCTTCTCTGGGGGTTGTGATATTGGGGTGCAGAGAGGTGGGTCCTTCCCTTCTCTGGGGGGGGTGATAGTGGGGTGCAGAGAGGTAAGCTCTTCCCTTCTCTGGGGGGGTGTGATAGTGGGGTGCACAGAGGTAGGCTCTTCTCTGGGGGGTGTGATAGTGGGGTGCACAGAGGTAGGCTCTTCCCTTCTCTGGGGGGGTGTGATAGTGGGGTGCAGAGCGGTAAGCTCTTCCCTTCTCTGGGGGGGTGTGATATTGGGGTGCAGAGAAGTGGGTCCTTCCCTTCTTTGGGGGTGTGATAGTGGGGTGCAGAGAGGTAAGCTCTTCCCTTCTCTGGGGGGGTGATATTGGGGTGCACAGAGGTAGGCTCTTCTCTGGGGGGGTGTGATAGTGGGGTGCAGAGAAGGGAAGCTCTTCCCTTCTCTGGGGGGGGTGATATTGGGGTGCAGAGAGGTGGGTCCTTCCCTTCTCTGGGGGGTGTGATAGTGGGGTGCAGAGAGGTGGGTCCTTCCCTTCTCTGGGGGGTGTGATAGTGGGGTGCAGAGAGGTGGGTCCTTCCCTTCTCTAGGGGGTGTGATAGTGGGGTGCAGAGAAGGTAAGCTCTTCCCTTCTCTGGAGGAGGGTGTGATATTGGGGTGCAGAGAGGTGGGTCCTTCCCTTCTCTGGGGGGTGTGATAATGGGGTGCACAGAGGTAGGCTCTTCTCTGGGGGGTGTGATAGTGGGGTGCAGAGAGGTAAGCTTTTCCCTTCTCTGGGGGAGGGTGTGATATTGGGGTGCAGAGAGGTGGGTCCTTCCCTTCTCTGGGGGGTGTGATAGTGGGGTGCAGTACACCTAGCTCCTGCTATAAGATGGGGTCAGCAGTAAAGGTCGGGAGTAATTCTCTTTTCTGTCCCTCAGGATGGTGAATCTGAACAGGACTCCTCCTCAGAGGAAGAAGACGACATTGTAGTGGAGGATGATGATGACGAGTTCACGGCTAATGAGGAGGAAGGTCTGTTATAGACATGTGAAGTCTATCTGCAAGGTTCCATGGTCTGCGCGTTCTATTACCACATTGTATGTTACCAGGACAGGAAGAGAGGGACAACTCCCCAAAGCAGGGACATGTTAGTCTGTCCCCCCACGTTCTGCCCATACAGGGGGTGCAGCATTCCATCTGGTGAGGTGGGATGTGACAATACTTCTCCTGTGGGCTTCCCTCACACAAAGCCCCTCTGTGATACTGCGGACCCCCTGCTTCTCATTTTATTCTTCCTATTCCTCCCGTTTCGGGGAGTTTAAGCACGTGGCTCCATAACCGGCATCACACTGCAAAGCCTCAGTCATCCCCCATAATGTTCCTTCTATAATATCTTGATGGGAGTTATTGTCCTCCTTACCACTCAGTACCCCAGCAGAAGCCTAGACCCGGAGATTTGTAACATCTGTGCAGACATTTGTTTGCTCCTATCCTGGCATACATCTGTAAGGCCCACTGCTTTCTTATTGTTTCTCTTGGTGAGGAGAGTTCTGCTGACCCATGGGTTGGTGAGGAGAGTTCTGCTGACCCATGTGTTGGTGAGGAGAGAGCTGCTGACCCATGTGTTGGTGAGGAGAGAGCTGCTGACCCATGTGTTGGTGAGGAGAGAGCTGCTGACCCATGTGTTGGTGAGGAGAGAGCTGCTGACCCATGTGTTGGTGAGGAGAGTTCTGCCGACCCATGGGTTGGTGAGGAGAGTTCTGCTGACCCATGGGTTGGTGAGGAGCGTTCTGCTGACCCATGGGTTGGTGAGGAGCGTTCTGCTGACCCATGGGTTGGTGAGGAGCGTTCTGCTGACCCATGGGTTGGTGAGGAGAGTTCTGCTGACCCATGGGTTGGTGAGGAGAGAGCTGCTGACCCATGTGTTGGTGAGGAGAGAGCTGCTGACCCATGTGTTGGTGAGGAGAGAGCTGCTGACCCATGTGTTGGTGAGGAGAGAGCTGCTGACCCATGTGTTGGTGAGGAGAGAGCTGCTGACCCATGTGTTGGTGAGGAGAGTTCTGCCGACCCATGGGTTGGTGAGGAGAGTTCTGCTGACCCATGGGTTGGTGAGGAGAGAGCTGCTGACCCATGTGTTGGTGAGGAGAGTTCTGCCGACCCATGGGTTGGTGAGGAGAGTTCTGCTGACCCATGGGTTGGTGAGGAGAGTTCTGCTGACCCATGGGTTGGTGAGGAGCGTTCTGCTGACCCATGGGTTGGTGAGGAGAGTTCTGCTGACCCTTGTGTTGGTGAGGAGAGTTCTGCTGACCCTTGTGTTGGTGAGGAGAGTTCTGCTGACCCATGTGTTTGTGAGGAGAGAGCTGCTGACCCATGTGTTGGTGAGGAGAGTTCTGCTGACCCATGTGTTGGTGAGGAGAGAGCTGCTGACCCATGTGTTGGTGAGGAGAGTTCTGCCGACCCATGGGTTGGTGAGGAGAGTTCTGCTGACCCATGGGTTGGTGAGGAGAGTTCTGCTGACCCATGGGTTGGTGAGGAGCGTTCTGCTGACCCATGTGTTGGTGAGGAGAGTTCTGCTGACCCATGTGTTGGTGGGGAACGTTCTTCTGACCCATGGGTTGGTGAGGAGAGTTCTGCTGACCCATGTGTTGGTGAGGAGAGTTCTGCTGACCCATGTGTTGGTGAGGAGAGTTCTGCTGACCCATGTGTTGGTGAGGGGAGTTCTGCTGACCCATGGGTTGGTGAGGAGAGTTCTGCTGACCCTTGTGTTGGTGAGGAGAGTTCTGCTGACCCTTGTGTTGGTGAGGAGAGTTCTGCTGACCCATGTGTTTGTGAGGAGAGTTCTGCTGGCGGCCATGGGTTGGTGAGGAGAGTTCTGCTGACCCTTGTGTTGGTGAGGAGAGTTCTGCTGACCCATGTGTTTGTGAGGAGAGTTCTGCTGGCGGCCATGGGTTGGTGAGGAGAGTTCTGCTGACCCTTGTGTTGGTGAGGAGAGTTCTGCTGACCCATGGGTTGGTGAGGAGAGTTCTGCTGAACCTTGTGTTGGTGAGGAGAGTTCTGCTGACCCATGGGTTGGTGAGGTCAGTTCTGCTGGCGGCCATGGGTTGGTGAGGAGAGTTCTGCTGACCCATGGGTTGGTGAGGAGAGTTCTGCTGACCCATGGGTTGGTGAGGAGAGTTCTGCTGACCCATGTGTTGGTGAGGGGAGTTCTGCTGACCCATGGGTTGGTGAGGAGAGTTCTGCTGACCCATGGGTTGGTGAGGAGAGTTCTGCTGACCCATGGGTTGGTGAGGAGAGTTCTGCTGACCCATGGGTTGGTGAGGAGAGTTCTGCTGACCCATGGGTTGGTGAGGAGAGTTCTGCTGAACCATGGGTTGGTGAGGAGAGTTCTGCTGACCCATGGGTTGGTGAGGAGAGTTCTGCTGACCCATGGGTTGGTGAGGAGAGTTCTGCTGACCCATGGGTTGGTGAGGTGAGTTCTGCTGACCCATGGGTTGGTGAAGAGAGTTCTGCTGGCGGCCATGGGTTGGTGAGGAGAGTTCTGCTGACCCTTGTGTTGGTGAGGAGAGTTCTGCTGACCCATGTGTTGGTGAGGAGAGTTCTGCTGACCCATGTGTTGGTGAGGAGAGTTCTGCTGACCCATGTGTTGGTGGGGAACGTTCTTCTGACCCATGTGTTGGTGAGGAGAGAGCTGCTGACCCATGTGTTGGTGAGGAGAGTTCTGCTGACCCATTTGTTGGTGAGGAGAGTTCTGCTGACCCATGTGTTGGTGAGGAGAGTTCTGCTGACCCATGTGTTGGTGAGGAGAGTTCTGCTGACCCATGTGTTGGTGAGGAGAGAGCTGCTGACCCATGTGTTGGTGAGGAGAGTTCTGCTGACCCATGTGTTGGTGAGGAGAGTTCTGCTGACCCATGTGTTGGTGAGGAGAGAGCTGCTGACCCATGTGTTGGTGGGGAACGTTCTTCTGACCCATGGGTTGGTGAGGAGAGTTCTGCTGACCCATGGGTTGGTGAGGAGAGAGCTGCTGACCCATGTGTTGGTGAGGAGAGAGCTGCTGACCCATGTGTTGGTGAGGAGAGTTCTGCTGACCCATGTGTTGGTGAGGAGAGAGCTGCTGACCCATGTGTTGGTGGGGAACGTTCTTCTGACCCATGGGTTGGTGAGGAGAGTTCTGCTGACCCATGGGTTGGTGAGGAGAGAGCTGCTGACCCATGTGTTGGTGAGGAGAGAGCTGCTGACCCATGGGTTGGTGAGGAGAGTTCTGCTGACCCATGTGTTGGTGAGGAGAGTTCTGCTGGCGGCCATGGGTTGGTGAGGAGAGTTCTGCTGACCCTTGTGTTGGTGGGGAACGTTCTTCTGACCCATGGGTTGGTGAGGAGAGTTCTGCTGACCCATGTGTTGGTGAGGAGAGTTCTGCTGACCCATGTGTTGGTGAGGAGAGTTCTGCTGACCCATGGGTTGGTGAGGAGAGTTCTGCTGACCCATGTGTTGGTGGGGAGAGAGCTGCTGACCCATGTGTTGGTGAGGAGAGAGCTGCTGACCCATGTGTTGGTGAGGAGAGTTCTGCTGACCCATGTGTTGGTGGGGAACGTTCTTCTGACCCATGGGTTGATGAGGAGAGTTCTGCTGACCCATGTGTTGGTGAGGAGAGTTCTGCTGACCCATGTGTTGGTGAGGAGAGAGCTGCTGACCCATGTGTTGGTGAGGAGAGTTCTGCTGACCCATGTGTTGGTGAGGAGAGAGCTGCTGACCCATGTGTTGGTGAGGAGAGTTCTGCTGACCCATGTGTTGGTGGGGAACGTTCTTCTGACCCATGGGTTGGTGACGAGAGTTCTGCTGACCCATGGGTTGGTGAGGAGAGTTCTGCTGACCCATGTGTTGGTGAGGAGAGAGCTGCTGACCCATGTGTTGGTGAGGAGAGAGCTGCTGACCCATGTGTTGGTGAGGAGAGAGCTGCTGACCCATGTGTTGGTGAGGAGAGTTCTGCTGGCGGCCATGGGTTGGTGAGGAGAGTTCTGCTGACCCTTGTGTTGGTGAGGAGAGTTCTGCTGACCCATGTGTTGGTGAGGAGAGTTCTGCTGACCCATGTGTTGGTGGGGAACGTTCTTCTGACCCATGGGTTGGTGAGGAGAGTTCTGCTGACCCATGTGTTGGTGAGGAGAGTTCTGCTGACCCATGTGTTGGTGAGGAGAGAGCTGCTGACCCATGTGTTGGTGAGGAGAGTTCTGCTGACCCATGGGTTGGTGAGGAGAGTTCTGCTGACCCATGGGTTGGTGAGGAGAGTTCTGCTGACCCATGGGTTGGTGAGGAGAGTTCTGCTGACCCATGGGTTGGTGGGGAGAGTTCTGCTGACCCATGTGTTGGTGAGGAGAGTTCTGCTGACCCATGTGTTGGTGAGGAGAGTTCTGCTGACCCATGTGTTGGTGAGGAGAGAGCTGCTGACCCATGTGTTGGTGAGGAGAGAGCTGCTGACCCATGTGTTGGTGAGGAGAGTTCTGCTGACCCATGTGTTGGTGAGGAGAGAGCTGCTGACCCATGGGTTGGTGAGGAGAGAGCTGCTGACCCATGTGTTGGTGAGGAGAGAGCTGCTGACCCATGGGTTGGTGAGGAGAGAGCTGCTGACCCATGGGTTGGTGAGGAGAGTTCTGCTGACCCATGTGTTGGTGAGGAGAGTTCTGCTGACCCATGTGTTGGTGAGGAGAGAGCTGCTGACCCATGTGTTGGTGAGGAGAGAGCTGCTGACCCATGTGTTGGTGAGGAGAGTTCTGCTGACCCATGTGTTGGTGAGGAGAGAGCTGCTGACCCATGGGTTGGTGAGGAGAGAGCTGCTGACCCATGTGTTGGTGAGGAGAGAGCTGCTGACCCATGTGTTGGTGAGGAGAGAGCTGCTGACCCATGGGTTGGTGAGGAGAGAGCTGCTGACCCATGTGTTGGTGAGGAGAGAGCTGCTGACCCATGTGTTGGTGAGGAGAGAGCTGCTGACCCATGGGTTGGTGAGGAGAGAGCTGCTGACCCATGGGTTGGTGAGGAGAGTTCTGCTGACCCATGTGTTGGTGAGGAGAGAGCTGCTGACCCATGTGTTGGTGAGGAGAGTTCTGCTGACCCATGGGTTGGTGAGGAGAGTTCTGCTGACCCATGGGTTGGTGAGGAGAGTTCTGCTGACCCATGGGTTGGTGAGGAGAGAGCTGCTGACCCATGGGTTGGTGAGGAGAGAGCTGCTGACCCATGTGTTGGTGAGGAGAGAGCTGCTGACCCATGTGTTGGTGAGGAGAGTTCTGCTGACCCATGGGTTGGTGAGGAGAGTTCTGCTGACCCATGGGTTGGTGAGGAGAGTTCTGCTGACCCATGGGTTGGTGAGGAGAGTTCTGCTGACCCATGTGTTGGTGAGGAGAGTTCTGCTGACCCATGGGTTGGTGAGAAGAGTTCTGCTGACCCATGTGTTGGTGAGGAGAGTTCTGCTGACCCATGTGTTGGTGAGGAGAGTTCTGCTGACCCATGTGTTGGTGAGGAGAGTTCTGCTGACCCATGTGTTGGTGGGGAACGTTCTTCTGACCCATGGGTTGGTGAGGAGAGTTCTGCTGACCCATGTGTTGGTGAGGAGAGTTCTGCTGACCCATGTGTTGGTGAGGAGAGTTCTGCTGACCCATGGGTTGGTGAGGAGAGTTCTGCTGACCCATGTTTTGGTGAGGAGAGAGCTGCTGACCCATGTGTTGGTGAGGAGAGAGCTGCTGACCCATGTGTTGGTGAGGAGAGTTCTGCTGGCGGCCATGGGTTGGTGAGGAGAGTTCTGCTGACCCTTGTGTTGGTGAGGAGAGTTCTGCTGACCCATGTGTTGGTGAGGAGAGAGCTGCTGACCCATGTGTTGGTGAGGAGAGTTCTGCTGGCGGCCATGGGTTGGTGAGGAGAGTTCTGCTGACCCTTGTGTTGGTGAGGAGAGTTCTGCTGACCCATGTGTTGGTGAGGAGAGTTCTGCTGACCCATGTGTTGGTGGGGAACGTTCTGCTGACCCATGGGTTGGTGAGGAGAGTTCTGCTGACCCATGGGTTGGTGAGGAGAGTTCTGCTGACCCATGGGTTGGTGAGGAGAGTTCTGCTGACCCATGTGTTGGTGAGGAGAGAGCTGCTGACCCATGTGTTGGTGAGGAGAGTTCTGCTGACCCATGTGTTGGTGGGGAACGTTCTTCTGACCCATGGGTTGGTGAGGAGAGTTCTGCTGACCCATGTGTTGGTGAGGAGAGTTCTGCTGACCCATGGGTTGGTGAGGAGAGTTCTGCTGACCCATGGGTTGGTGGGGAGAGTTCTGCTGACCCATGGGTTGGTGGGGAGAGTTCTGTTGACCCATATGTTGGTGAGGAGAGTTCTGCTGACCCATGTGTTGGTGAGGAGAGTTCTGCTGACCCATGTGTTGGTGGGGAGAGTTCTGCTGACCCATGGGTTGGTGAGGAGAGAGCTGCTGACCCATGTGTTGGTGAGGAGAGAGCTGCTGACCCATGTGTTGGTGAGGAGAGAGCTGCTGACCCATGTGTTGGTGAGGAGAGTTCTGCTGACCCATGGGTTGGTGAGGAGAGTTCTGCTGACCCATGGGTTGGTGAGGAGAGTTCTGCTGACCCATGTGTTGGTGAGGAGAGTTCTGCTGACCCATGTGTTGGTGAGGAGAGAGCTGCTGACCCATGTGTTGGTGAGGAGAGAGCTGCTGACCCATGTGTTGGTGAGGAGAGTTCTGCTGACCCATGTGTTGGTGAGGAGAGTTCTGCTGACCCTTGTGTTGGTGGGGAACGTTCTTCTGACCCATGTGTTGGTGAGGAGAGTTCTGCTGACCCATGGGTTGGTGAGGAGAGTTCTGCTGACCCATGGGTTGGTGAGGAGAGTTCTGCTGACCCATGGGTTGGTGAGGAGAGTTCTGCTGACCCATGGGTTGGTGAGGTGAGTTCTGCTGACCCATGGGTTGGTGAAGAGAGTTCTGCTGGCGGCCATGGGTTGGTGAGGAGAGTTCTGCTGACCCATGTGTTGGTGAGGAGAGTTCTGCTGACCCATGTGTTGGTGAGGAGAGTTCTGCTGACCCATGTGTTGGTGAGGAGAGAGCTGCTGACCCATGTGTTGGTGAGGAGAGTTCTGCTGACCCATGGGTTGGTGAGGAGAGTTCTGCTGACCCATGGGTTGGTGGGGAGAGTTCTGCTGACCCATGGGTTGGTGGGGAGAGTTCTGCTGACCCATGTGTTGGTGAGGAGAGAGCTGCTGACCCATGTGTTGGTGAGGAGAGAGCTGCTGACCCATGTGTTGGTGAGGAGAGTTCTGCTGACCCATGTGTTGGTGAGGAGAGTTCTGCTGACCCATGGGTTGGTGAGGAGAGAGCTGCTGACCCATGGGTTGGTGAGGAGAGAGCTGCTGACCCATGGGTTGGTGAGGAGAGAGCTGCTGACCCATGGGTTGGTGAGGAGAGTTCTGCTGACCCATGTGTTGGTGAGGAGAGTTCTGCTGACCCATGTGTTGGTGAGGAGAGAGCTGCTGACCCATGTGTTGGTGAGGAGAGAGCTGCTGACCCATGTGTTGGTGAAGAGAGTTCTGCTGACCCATGTGTTGGTGAGGAGAGAGCTGCTGACCCATGTGTTGGTGAGGAGAGAGCTGCTGACCCATGTGTTGGTGAGGAGAGTTCTGCTGACCCATGGGTTGGTGAGGAGAGTTCTGCTGACCCATGTGTTGGTGAGGAGAGTTCTGCTGACCCATGTGTTGGTGAGGAGAGTTCTGCTGACCCATGTGTTGGTGAGGAGAGTTCTGCTGACCCATGTGTTGGTGAGGAGAGTTCTGCTGACCCATGGGTTGGTGAGGAGAGTTCTGCTGACCCATGTGTTGGTGAGGAGAGTTCTGCTGACCCATGTGTTGGTGAGGAGAGTTCTGCTGACCCATGGGTTGGTGAGGAGAGAGCTGCTGACCCATGTGTTGGTGAGGAGAGAGCTGCTGACCCATGTGTTGGTGAGGAGAGAGCTGCTGACCCATGGGTTGGTGGGGAGAGTTCTGCTGACCCATGTGTTGGTGAGGAGAGAGCTGCTGACCCATGTGTTGGTGAGGAGAGAGCTGCTGACCCATGTGTTGGTGAGGAGAGTTCTGCTGACCCATGTGTTGGTGAGGAGAGTTCTGCTGACCCATGTGTTGGTGAGGAGAGAGCTGCTGACCCATGGGTTGGTGAGGAGAGAGCTGCTGACCCATGGGTTGGTGAGGAGAGTTCTGCTGACCCATGTGTTGGTGAGGAGAGTTCTGCTGACCCATGTGTTGGTGAGGAGAGAGCTGCTGACCCATGTGTTGGTGAGGAGAGAGCTGCTGACCCATGTGTTGGTGAGGAGAGTTCTGCTGACCCATGGGTTGGTGAGGAGAGTTCTGCTGACCCATGTGTTGGTGAGGAGAGTTCTGCTGACCCATGTGTTGGTGAGGAGAGTTCTGCTGACCCATGTGTTGGTGAGGAGAGTTCTGCTGACCCATGTGTTGGTGAGGAGAGTTCTGCTGACCCATGGGTTGGTGAGGAGAGTTCTGCTGACCCATGTGTTGGTGAGGAGAGTTCTGCTGACCCATGGGTTGGTGAGGAGAGAGCTGCTGACCCATGGGTTGGTGAGGAGAGAGCTGCTGACCCATGTGTTGGTGAGGAGAGAGCTGCTGACCCATGTGTTGGTGAGGAGAGTTCTGCTGACCCATGTGTTGGTGAGGAGAGAGCTGCTGACCCATGTGTTGGTGAGGAGAGAGCTGCTGACCCTTGTGTTGGTGAGGAGAGTTCTGCTGACCCATGGGTTGGTGAGGAGAGTTCTGCTGACCCATGTGTTGGTGAGGAGAGTTCTGCTGACCCATGGGTTGGTGAGGAGAGTTCTGCTGACCCATGGGTTGGTGAGGAGAGTTCTGCTGACCCATGGGTTGGTGAGGAGAGTTCTGCTGACCCATGTGTTGGTGAGGAGAGTTCTGCTGACCCATGGGTTGGTGAGGAGAGTTCTGCTGACCCATGTGTTGGTGAGGAGAGTTCTGCTGACCCATGTGTTGGTGAGGAGAGAGCTGCTGACCCATGTGTTGGTGAGGAGAGAGCTGCTGACCCATGTGTTGGTGAGGAGAGTTCTGCTGACCCATGTGTTGGTGAGGAGAGAGCTGCTGACCCATGTGTTGGTGAGGAGAGTTCTGCTGACCCATGTGTTGGTGAGGAGAGTTCTGCTGACCCATGGGTTGGTGAGGAGAGTTCTGCTGACCCATGTGTTGGTGAGGAGAGTTCTGCTGACCCATGGGTTGGTGAGGAGAGTTCTGCTGACCCATGGGTTGGTGAGGAGAGTTCTGCTGGCGGCCATGTTTTTTGTAGGTGTGACGTGCGGGTGGCCTTTGTGTTTAGATCATGGAATTGTAGTTCCCTAGATCCTGAGTCCACCAATAAAGGATAAGAGAAAATGTTTTTTATTGGAGGGGTGCTTCCACATATTGGGTTGTATTGAGGAGTAGACGATGTCCCCCCATATCATTGTCTTGTCTTTTTATAACAGCTGAAGATGAAGAGGAGACGATTGCAGCGGAGGAAGCCCTGGAGGGCCAGCAGGACCATACAGAGGAGCTCTCCCAATTGGCTCAGGAAGGTAGGAGGGTCTCCATAGACGGGGGACATGGCAGCTTTCATTGATCACTGTACAAGACAAAAACCCTTCCTAGCCAATATCCGGTCATATAAACCTGAACTGGCATTCCCTAGATGAATATTGTCCTCCAAACATGGCGTGTGTGTGTGTGTGTGTGTGGGGGGGGTCAGCTACATAATTCCTGTTCGGCTGAAGGGGTTCTCCATCTTTCAATAGTTAGACATGCTTCCACCTCGATACCATTTGGTGGTTCCTTCCTCCAGCTTATGTTAGTCTGAGAGGTACACGTACCGGGGGGTATGTAGAGGTGTACAGGGGCCGGGGGGGTATGTAGAGGTGTACAGGGGCCGGGGGGTATGTAGAGGTGTGCAGGGGCCGGGAGGTATGTAGAGGTGTGCAGGGGCCGGGAGGTGTGCAGGGGTCGGGAGGCATGTAGAGGTGTACGGGGGGGGGTGTATGTAGAGGTGTGCAGGGGCCGGGGGGGTGGTATGTAGAGGTGTACGGGGGGGGGGGGTGTATGTAGAGGTGTGCAGGGGGTGGTATGTAGAGGTGTGCAGGGGCCGGGGGGGTGGTATGTAGAGGTGTGCAGGGGCCGGGGGGGTGGTATGTAGAGGTGTGCAGGGGCCGGGGGGGTGGTATGTAGAGGTGTGCAGGGGCCGGGGGGGGTGGTATGTAGAGGTGTGCAGGGGCCGGGGGGGTGGTATGTAGAGGTGTGCAGGGGCCGGGGGGGTGGTATGTAGAGGTGTGCAGGGGCCGGGGGGGTGGTATGTAGAGGTGTGCAGGGGCCGGGGGGGTGGTATGTAGAGGTGTGCAGGGGCCGGGGGGGTGGTATGTAGAGGTGTGCAGGGGCCGGGGGGGTGGTATGTAGAGGTGTGCAGGGGCCGGGGGGGGTGGTATGTAGAGGTGTGCAGGGGCCGGGGGGGGTGGTATGTAGAGGTGTGCAGGGGCCGGGGGGTGGTATGTAGAGGTGTGCAGGGGCCGGGGGGGTGGTATGTAGAGGTGTGCAGGGGCCGGGGGGGTGGTATGTAGAGGTGTGCAGGGGCCGGGGGGTGGTATGTAGAGGTGTGCAGGGGCCTGGGGGTGGTATGTAGAGGTGTGCAGGGGCCGGGGGCGTGGTATGTAGAGGTGTGCAGGGGCCGGGGGGTGGTATGTAGAGGTGTGCAGGGGCCGGGGGGGTGGTATGTAGAGGTGTGCAGGGGCCGGGGGGTGGTATGTAGAGGTGTGCAGGGGCCGGGGGGGTGGTATGTAGAGGTGTGCAGGGGCCGGGGGGGTGGTATGTAGAGGTGTGCAGGGGCCGGGGGGTGGTATGTAGAGGTGTGCAGGGGCCGGGGGGGTGGTATGTAGAGGTGTGCAGGGGCCGGGGGGGGTGGTATGTAGAGGTGTGCAGGGGCCGGGGGGGGGTGGTATGTAGAGGTGTGCAGGGGCCGGGGGGGGTGGTATGTAGAGGTGTGCAGGGGCCGGGGGGTGGTATGTAGAGGTGTGCAGGGGCCGGGGGGTGGTATGTAGAGGTGTGCAGGGGCCGGGGGCGTGGTATGTAGAGGTGTGCAGGGGCCGGGGGGGTGGTATGTAGAGGTGTGCAGGGGCCGGGGGGGTGGTATGTAGAGGTGTGCAGGGGCCGGGGGGTGGTATGTAGAGGTGTGCAGGGGCCAGGGGGGGGGTGGTATGTAGAGGTGTGCAGGGGCCGGGGGGTGGTATGTAGAGGTGTGCAGGGGCCGGGGGGTGGTATGTAGAGGTGTGCAGGGGCCGGGGGGTGGTATGTAGAGGTGTGCAGGGGCCGGGGGGGTGGTATGTAGAGGTGTGCAGGGGCCGGGGGGGTGGTATGTAGAGGTGTGCAGGGGCCGGGGGGGGTGGTATGTAGAGGTGTGCAGGGGCCGGGGGGGGTGGTATGTAGAGGTGTGCAGGGGCCGGGGGGTGGTATGTAGAGGTGTGCAGGGGCCGGGGGGTGGTATGTAGAGGTGTGCAGGGGCCGGGGGCGTGGTATGTAGAGGTGTGCAGGGGCCGGGGGGTGGTATGTAGAGGTGTGCAGGGGCCGGGGGGGTGGTATGTAGAGGTGTGCAGGGGCCGGGGGGTGGTATGTAGAGGTGTGCAGGGGCCGGGGGGGGTGGTATGTAGAGGTGTGCAGGGGCCGGGGGGGGTGGTATGTAGAGGTGTGTTCAATCTATCTAATTTGCTTCTCTCTTCTGCAGGAGAAATGTCCATAGAAGATCTTCTGAAGAATTACTCGCTGGTGCGGACAGATGAGGAGGAGACGGTGGAGCAAAGTGAAAGCAGCCTCATATCTGAGCAGGAGGTATCCGGTAAGTGGTTGCTGGAAGTGATTGTAATAGAATCGGTAATTGTGGTAAGTGCTGTTGTTGTTTTATAGTCTACTAACCAATGAGGAGGGGAATTGCTGAGGAGTGGAACAGGACTGGTCAGCATGGTTAATAGTTCTCTGAGCAAATATATAGGACTCGGTGAAGGAGAGTAAGCCTCTGAGAGATTAGACATGGCATGGAGGGTAGAGTAGTCCTCAGAGATTAGACATGGCATGGAGGCTAGAGTAGTTCTGAGAGATTTGACCAGGCATGGACGGTAGAGTAGTCCTCTAACAGATTAGACATGGAGGGTAGAGTAGTCCTTTGAGACCTTAGACATTGCATGGAGGGTAGAGGAGTACTGAGAGATTAGACATGGCATGGAGGGTAGCGTAGTCCTCTGAGCAGTCAGATTGGACTCAGAGGTTACAAATAGTTCTCTGAACTATGAGGTGGAACACGGTGGGTGACAATAGTCCTCTGGCCAGTTAGGATACAGAGCAGTCCTCTTATCAATTTAGATATGACAGTCTTGGTGAGGAATGGTGGAGCTGGTGTTTGGTCTCAGTGAGGACTGGTGGAGTCATGGTGAGGAGTTGTAGTCATCTTTTTGTGGTGCTTGGTTATGGTGAGGACTGGTGGAACTGGTTTTTGGTCTTGGTAAGGAGTTGTCATCTTACTCCGATATTGTATTTTGGTGAGAACTGGTGGAGCCGGTGTTTGGTCACTGTGGAGTTGTGATCTTCTTGTGGTGTTGGTTCACAATGAGGAGTTTTGGTCATCTTGTTCCGATGTTGGATCTCAGTGAGGACTGGTGGAGCCGGTGTTTGGTCATCTTGTTCGGATTTTGGATCTCAGTGAGGACTGGTGGAGCCGGTGTTTGGTCATCTTGTTCCGATGTTGGATCTCGGTGAGGACTGGTGGAGCCGGTGTTTGGTCATCTTGTTCCGATGTTGGATATCAGTGAGGACTGGTGGAGCCGGTGTTTGGTCACTGTGGAGTTGTGATCTTCTTGTGGTGTTGGGTCACGGAGCAGAGTTTTTGGTCATCTTGTTCCAATGTTGGATCTCAGTGAGGACTGGTGGAGCCGGTGTTTGGTCATCTTGTTCTGATGTTGGATCTCGGTGAGGACTGGTGGAGCCGGTGTTTGGTCACTGTGGAGTTGTGATCTTCTTGTGGTGTTGGGTCACGGAGCAGAGTTTTTGGTCATCTTGTTCCGATGTTGGATCTCGGTGAGGACTGGTGGAGCCGGTGTTTGGTAACTGTGGAGTTGTGATCTTCTTGTGGTGTTGGGTCACGGAGCAGAGTGTTTGGTCATCTTGTTCCGATGTTGGATCTCGGTGAGGACTGGTGGAGCCGGTGTTTGGTCATCTTGTTCGGATTTTGGATCTCAGTGAGGACTGGTGGAGGCGGTGTTTGGTCATCTTGTACGGATTTTGGATCTCAGTGAGGACTGGTGGAGCCGGTGTTTGGTCATCTTGTTCGGATTTTGGATCTCAGTGAGGACTGGTGGAGCCGGTGTTTGGTCACTGTGGAGTTGTGATCTTCTTGTGGTGTTGGGTCACGGAGCAGAGTTTTTGGTCATCTTGTTCCGATGTTGGATCTCGGTGAGGACTGGTGGAGCCGGTGTTTGGTCATCTTGTTCCAGTGTTGGGTATGACACAAGTTCTTCCTTTCCAGAATCCTCAGAATGTGATTCGTCGGACTGTGAATCGGAGGGGGTGGAGTTTCTTGTGAAGCAGGAGGATGAAGATGTCGGCACTGACCAATCACAGCAGGAAGCCCCAGAACCCAAGAAAGAGATCACTGATATAGCCGCCACCGCTGAATCATTGCAGCCCAAGGGATATACATTGGCCACTACACAGGTACTCTTTATATGTTTATTCTCAATGTCGTCATGTTGTACCTGAGCTGCGTACACCATCTCCTCTCTGAGTGCCCGGTGGACATTCATGTGAACCTGATGGTGAGGGTGCTTTTCACATGTTATGTTCTCTCCCAGGTGAAGACCCCGGTCCCCTTCCTTTTGCGAGGAGATCTCCGGGAATACCAACACATCGGTTTGGAGTGGCTGGTCACCATGTATGAGAAGAAGCTGAACGGGATCCTGGCTGATGAGATGGGATTGGGGAAAACCATCCAGACCATCTCCCTGCTGGCTCACCTGGCATGTGAGAGAGGTACGACCCCGCTATAGAATCCGCCCGGGTGACCCCTTTAGAATCCCAACCCTTCCAGAATAAATCACTGACTACTTTACCCTTCACTTCCAGGAAACTGGGGTCCTCATCTCATCATTGTTCCAACCAGTGTCATCCTGAACTGGGAGATGGAGCTGAAACGCTGGTGCCCCAGCTTCAAGATTCTGACCTACTACGGGTCCCAGAAGGAACGCAAGCTGAAGAGACAGGTGAGGGGTTGAGGCGGGGTTCTCCTTTATATCACAGCCAACAAGGAGACTGAATCTAACATTGTAGGCTGAAGCCACAGCTCTGCTCCTTTGAGGTCACACGTTATTAAGAGGGAATGTCCCTGACCAGGGAGTGAGGGGGAAATGTCTCTGATCACCGGAGTCTACAATAATACACATCACTACAGCCTCTGTCTACTTCCTACAGGGCTGGACAAAAGCCAATGCCTTCCATGTGTGCATCACATCTTACAAACTGGTTCTACAAGACCACCAGGCCTTCCGCCGGAAGAACTGGAGATATCTCATCCTAGACGAGGCCCAAAATATTAAGAACTTTAAATCTCAGCGCTGGCAGAGTCTTCTGAATTTTAACAGGTGAGATGTGCTAGGTGCGCTGACGCTCTCCTCTCCTCCCTGCGCTGACGCTCTCCTCTCTGCGCTGACGCTCTCCTCTCTGCGCTGACGCTCTCCTCTCTGCGCTGACGCTCTCCTCTCTCTGCGCTGACGCTCTCCTCTCTCTGCGCTGACGCTCTCCTCTCTCTGCGCTGACGCTCTCCTCTCTCTGCGCTGACGCTCTCCTCTCTCTGCGCTGACGCTCTCCTCTCTCTGCGCTGACGCTCTCCTCTCTGCGCTGACGCTCTCCTCTCCTCCCTGCGCTGACGCTCTCCTCTCCTCCCTGCGCTGACGCTCTCCTCTCCTCCCTGCGCTGACGCTCTCCTCTCCTCCCTGCGCTGACGCTCTCCTCTCCTCCCTGCGCTGACGCTCTCCTCTCCTCCCTGCGCTGACGCTCTCCTCTCCTCCCTGCGCTGACGCTCTCCTCTCCTCCCTGCGCTGACGCTCTCCTCTCCTCCCTGCGCTGACGCTCTCCTCTCCTCCCTGCGCTGACGCTCTCCTCTCCTCCCTGCGCTGACGCTCTCCTCTCCTCCCTGCGCTGACGCTCTCCTCTCCTCCCTGCGCTGACGCTCTCCTCTCCTCCCTGCGCTGACGCTCTCCTCTCCTCCCTGCGCTGACGCTCTCCTCTCCTCCCTGCGCTGACGCTCTCCTCTCCTCCCTGCGCTGACGCTCTCCTCTCCTCCCTGCGCTGACGCTCTCCTCTCCTCCCTGCGCTGACGCTCTCCTCTCCTCCCTGCGCTGACGCTCTCCTCTCCTCCCTGCGCTGACGCTCTCCTCTCCTCCCTGCGCTGACGCTCTCCTCTCCTCCCTGCGCTGACGCTCTCCTCTCCTCCCTGCGCTGACGCTCTCCTCTCCTCCCTGCGCTGACGCTCTCCTCTCCTCCCTGCGCTGACGCTCTCCTCTCCTCCCTGCGCTGACGCTCTCCTCTCCTCCCTGCGCTGACGCTCTCCTCTCCTCCCTGCGCTGACGCTCTCCTCTCCTCCCTGCGCTGACGCTCTCCTCTCCTCCCTGCGCTGACGCTCTCCTCTCCTCCCTGCGCTGACGCTCTCCTCTCCTCCCTGCGCTGACGCTCTCCTCTCCTCCCTGCGCTGACGCTCTCCTCTCCTCCCTGCGCTGACGCTCTCCTCTCCTCCCTGCGCTGACGCTCTCCTCTCCTCCCTGCGCTGACGCTCTCCTCTCCTCCCTGCGCTGACGCTCTCCTCTCCTCCCTGCGCTGACGCTCTCCTCTCCTCCCTGCGCTGACGCTCTCCTCTCCTCCCTGCGCTGACGCTCTCCTCTCCTCCCTGCGCTGACGCTCTCCTCTCTCTCCCTGCGCTGACGCTCTCCCCTCTCTCCCTGCGCTGACGCTCTCCCCTCTCTCTCCCTGCCCTCTCTCTCCCTGCCCTCTTTCCTCTCTCTCCCTGCCCTCTTTCCTCTCTCTCCCTGCCCTCTTTCCTCTCTCTCCCTGCCCTCTTTCCTCTCTCTCCCTGCCCTCTTTCCTCTCTCTCCCTGCCCTCTTTCCTCTCTCTCCCTGCCCTCTTTCCTCTCTCTCCCTGCCCTCTTTCCTCTCTCTCCCTGCCCTCTTTCCTCTCTCTCCCTGCCCTCTTTCCTCTCTCTCCCTGCCCTCTTTCCTCTCTCTCCCTGCCCTCTTTCCTCTCTCTCCCTGCCCTCTTTCCTCTCTCTCCCTGCCCTCTTTCCTCTCTCTCCCTGCCCTCTTTCCTCTCTCTCCCTGCCCTCTTTCCTCTCTCTCCCTGCCCTCTTTCCTCTCTCTCCCTGCCCTCTTTCCTCTCTCTCCCTGCCCTCTTTCCTCTCTCTCCCTGCCCTCTTTCCTCTCTCTCCCTGCCCTCTCTCTCCCTGCCCTCTCTCCTCTCTCTCCCTGCCCTCTCCCCGCCCTCTCCCCTCTCTCTCCCTGCCCTCTCCCCTCTCTCTCCCTGCCCTCTCCCCTCTCTCTCCCTGCCCTCTCCCCTCTCTCTCCCTGCCCTCTCCCCTCTCTCTCCCTGCCCTCTCCCCTCTCTCTCCCTGCTCTCTCCCCTCTCTCTCCCTGCTCTCTCCCTCTCTGCGCTCAGACCGCTCTCCTCCCGCTCCCCGGGCTCTCCTCTCTCGCCCCGTGTTTGTTTTGTGAGCGCTGTCTTTCCTCAATGTGCGGTTTGCTAAGTTTTCCATTCTCCCTAGTCAGAGACGACTGCTGCTCACCGGGACACCGCTGCAGAACTCGCTGATGGAACTCTGGTCTCTGATGCATTTCCTGATGCCCCACGTCTTCCAGTCACACCGAGAGTTCAAGGAATGGTTTTCCAACCCGCTGACTGGCATGATAGAAGGGAGTCAGGAGTACAACGAGGGTCTGGTGCGCAGGCTGCATAAGGTGAGATCTGGAGAAGAGTCTAAGGGGGTGGGTCTGCCATGATTGGAGGGAGTCAGGAGGGTCTGGTGGGACTGACGGCCATGATTGGAGGGAGGAGTAGTGGGATCCGCAGTATAGGTGCTGTAGAACAGGTGGAAGGATAGGTTGTCCTCACTCCTTGTACTCCTGCAGGTTTTGCGCCCTTTCCTGCTGCGCAGAATTAAACTAGATGTGGAGAAGCAAATGCCCAAGAAATACGAGCATGTCATCTACTGCCGACTGTCCAAACGTCAGCGCTTTCTATATGATGACTTCATGGCACAAGCCGCGTACGTATGATAGCATTTTATTACTGTGTTGCACTATGGCGGCCTCCTCTTGTGAGGTGGTGCTGGTGGTCCCTCTCCCCCGTGGTGGTGGTGCTGATGATCCCCTCCCCTGTGTTGGTGCTGGTGGTCCCCCTTCCCCGCGGTGGTGGTGCTGGTGGTCCCCCTTCCCCGCGGTGGTGGTGCTGGTGGTCCCCCTCCCCCCGCGGTGGTGGTGCTGGTGGTCCCCCTCCCCCCGCGGTGGTGGTGCTGGTGGTCCCCCTCCCCCCGCGGTGGTGGTGCTGGTGGTCCCCCTCCCCCCGCGGTGGTGGTGGTGGTGCTGGTGGTCCCCCTCCCCCGCGGTGGTGGTGCTGGTGGTCCCCCTCCCCCGCGGTGGTGGTGGTCCTCTATTGTGGTGGTGGTCCTTCTCCCTGGTGGTTGGTGGTGGTCCTTCTCCCTGGTGGTGGTGGTTGGTGGCGGTCCTCCTTCTCCCTTGTGGTGGTGGCGGTCCTCCTCCTTCTCCCTTGTGGTGGTGGCGGTCCTCCTCCTTCTCCCTTGTGGTGGTGGTGGCGGTCCTCCTCCTTCTCCCTTGTGGTGGTGGTGGCGGTCCTCCTCCTTCTCCCTTGTGGTGGTGGTGTCGGTCCTCCTCCTTCTTCTCCCTTGTGGTGGTGGTGGCGGTCCTCCTCCTTCTCCCTTGTGGTGGTGGTGGCGGTCCTCCTCCTTCTCCCTTGTGGTTATGGCGGTCCTCCTCCTTCTCCCTTGTGGTGGTGGTGGCGGTCCTCCTCCTTCTCCCTTGTGGTGGTGGTGGCGGTCCTCCTCCTTCTCCCTTGTGGTGGTGGTGGCGGTCCTCCTCCTTCTCCCTTGTGGTGGTGGTGGCGGTCCTCCTCCTTCTCCCTTGTGGTGGTGGTGGCGGTCCTCCTCCTTCTCCCTTGTGGTGGTGGTGGCGGTCCTCCTTCTCCCTTGTGGTGGTGGCGGTTCTCCTCCCTTGTGGTGGTGGCGGTCCTCCTCCTTCTCCCTTGTGGTGGTGGTCCTCCTCCTCCCTTGTGGTGGTGGCGGTTCTCCTTCTCCCTTGTGGTGGTGGTCCTCCTCCTCCCTTGTGGTGGTGGTCCTCCTCCTCCCTTGTGGTGGTCCTCTCTTGTAGTCCTCTATTGTGGTGGTGGTCTTTCTCCCTTGTGATGGTGGTGGTCCTTCTCCCTTGTGGTGGTCCTTCTCCCTTGTGGTGGTTGGTGGTGGTTCTTTCATTCCTGGTGGTGGTCCTTCTCCCTTGTGGTGGTTGGTGGTGGTTCTTTCATTCCTGGTGGTGGTCCTTCTCCCTTGTGGTGGTGGATGGTGGTCCTTCTCCCTTGTGGTGGTGGTAATGGTGGCCCTCCTGCCTGGTTGGTGACCCTTCTCGTGTGGTGGTGGTGGCTCCTCCTGTGTGGCAGCCCTCCTTCTGTGTGGTGGCGGTGGGGCCCCCCCTTCCATGTCGTGACGTTTCTCTTTGCACTGTCTTCGCAGGACGCGGGAATCTCTGGCCAGCGGGCATTTTATGAGCGTGATTAACATTCTCATGCAGCTTCGGAAGGTGTGTAACCATCCCAACCTGTTTGACCCACGGCCCATCCACTCACCCTTCATAACCAGCGCCATCTGCTACAGCGTCCCCTCGCCGGTGCTACACGCTCTGCAGAGACATCCACTCGAGGCAGGTACAGGGCTTAAAGGGGGAGGTGTCTGGGATTGGGGGGCAGATTTGGGGTGTCGGAGAGCTGATTTTCTTTTATGGTTGCAGTATGTGGACATGTCCTGGTTTGATCTGGTTAATCTGGAGGGCCATGTGAGTCGTTACGAGAGCGACGTCTTCCTGTCCCGCCATAAGCCTTCCCGCCAACTTATCCAGGAGATTGCAGACTCTCCGGAACCACCTCCCAGGCCACGCCCACTAAAGATGAAGGTGAACAGGTGTGTTTGGTGTCCGGCCTTCTTTTCATCCTTTTGTCTGTCTGTCCTCACCAAGATGACTCCTCCTCTTCCTCTTCTCCTATAGGATGCTGCAGCCTGTTGTAAAACCAGAGTCCCGGTCTGTTGTGGTGGAATAATTCTCGGCCTGTACAGAAACTCCAGGACACCCCTACGGCACCCTCTCCTCCGCTCCCTCCAAGTACCCTTTTACCCCCACCCCCACCCAACCCACCTCCACCCGCCACAGGAGCCTCCGGACAAGCCCAACCAGCTCCACAAGGTGAGGACCATTCTAAAGGGAACCTTTTTACTGGCCTCTTTCTGCTGGCTTTCCCTGAGCCTGGCAGGCAGAGTCAGGGGATCAGCATGACAACCATTACTAGGATCATGTGAGGACAGAAAGATGGCAGCTACCATTGCTGAGACTCTGGGCCGTCGTCATCATTCTCTCTTCACTAAGATATTACTTGCCTAAAACAAAGAGTCAGCCAGTGAATCTGAACTTTCTTCTGGAATCCTCATGACACCCCTGGAGGCTGCACATAGAAGGTGTCAGCGGTGGGTTTCAGGGGGGAGACGTTCTGGTCTGTAATACTGACGCTCTGATCTCTCCTACTAGTCTTACCTTTGGTCCAGTCCACTCCGGTTGCCATGTCCACTCCGGTTGCCATGTCCACTCCGGTTGCCATGTCTACTCCAGCGTACAACGAATCAGGAAAGCAGGCTCTTCTGCAGAACTCCCAGGCGGTGTACAGTGCTCCCCAGCGCATCATCCTCACCCCGGACATGCAGGCTCGCCTACCCTGTAAGTAGCCATGCTCAACCCTAGTCATACAAGACCCTCCCATGACTCACGGCTAATGGTGACTTGTTTTCTTTCTTAGCGGGGGAAGTGGTCAGCCTGTCACAGTTGGCATCTCTGAGTGGTCGCCCCATTCATAGTCCATCCACCACCAAACCGCTCACATTGCAGCTGCAGGGCGCCAAATTCACACTAAGCGGTGCTCAGGTCCGGCCTGTGGGTGTCAGCCAGCCGCGGCCAATGCAGGGTGAGTAACAGTCCTCAGTCTGCTCCTGTCAGCGTCTGACATCTTTCTGACCGCCATCTTTATCTCTCAGGTAATGTTCTTCACCTGGTGTCCTCTGGAGGGCAGCACCATCTCCTCAGCCAGCCCGCCCAGCTCGCTTTAATCCAGGCCTTGGCGCAGCAGGCAGGTTCTCCGGCCCCCGCAGCGGCCGCTGCACAGCTGGTACAGAATAGTGGATCAGCACAGATTGGTGTCCAGGCCTTGTCTGTCCAGGGTCTGCAGCACCCACTCATCAACAACACTAATATCCCACCACCTTCAGGACCTGCTCCAGGACAGGGTGAGTTCTCTTCCACGGCCAGAGCTGTGTATTGGTGTATATCTAGGCTTCTCAATCAACTGGTGTGAAGGCACCGGGCCTTCTGCCTTCAGTAGATTAGATTGGACGGTGCCGGGCCTCTTTTCTTCGGTAGATGGGATTGGACGGTGCCGGGCCTCTTTCCTTCAGTAGATGGGATTGGACGGTGCCGGGCCTCTTTCCTTCAGTAGATGGGATTGGACGGTGCCGGGCCTCTTTCCTTCAGTAGATGGGATTGGACGGTGCCGGGCCTCTTTCCTTCAGTAGATGGGATTGGACGGTGCCGGGCCTCTTTCCTTCAGTAGATGGGATTGGACGGTGCCGGGCCTCTTTCCTTCAGTAGATGGGATTGGACGGTGCCGGGCCTCTTTTCTTCAGCAGATGGGATTGGACGGTGCCGGGCCTCTTTTCTTCAGTAGATGGGATTCTACGGTGCCGGGCCTCTTTCCTTCAGTAGATGGGATTGGACGGTGCCCGGGCCTCTTTCCTTCAGTAGATGGGATTGGACGGTGCCAGGCCTCTTTCCTTCAGTAGATGGGATTGGACGGTGCCGGGCCTCTTTCCTTCAGTAGATTAGATTGGACGGTGCCGGGCCTCTTTCCTTCAGTAGATGGGATTGGACGGTGCCGGGCCTCTTTCCTTCAGTAGATGGGATTCTACGGTGCCGGGCCTCTTTCCTTCAGTAGATGGGATTGGACGGTGCCGGGCCTCTTTCCTTCAGTAGATGGGATTGGACGGTGCCGAGTCTCTTTCCTTCAGTAGATGGGATTGGACGGTGCCGGGCCTCTTTCCTTCAGTAGATGGGATTGGACGGTGCCGAGTCTCTTTCCTTCAGTAGATGGGATTGGACGGTGCCGGGCCTCTTTCCTTCAGTAGATGGGATTGGACGGTGCCGGGCCTCTTTTCTTCAGTAGATGGGATTCTACGGTGCCGGCCTCTTTCCTTCAGTAGATGGGATTGGACGGTGCCGGGCCTCTTTCCTTCAGTAGATGGGATTGGACGGTGCCGGGCCTCTTTTCTTCAGTAGATGGGATTCTACGGTGCCGGGCCTCTTTCCTTCAGTAGATGGGATTGGACGGTGCCGGGCCTCTTTCCTTCAGTAGATGGGATTCTACGGTGCCGGGCCTCTTTCCTTCAGTAGATGGGATTGGACGGTGCCGGGCCTCTTTCCTTCAGTAGATGGGATTGGACGGTGCCGAGTCTCTTTCCTTCAGTAGATGGGATTGGACGGTGCCGGGCCTCTTTCCCTTCAGTAGATGGGATTGGACGGTGCCGGGCCTCTTTCCCTTCAGTAGATGGGATTGGACGGTGCCGGGCCTCTTTCCTTCAGTAGATGGGATTGGACGGTGCGGGATCTCTTTCCCTTCAGTAGATGGGATTGGACGGTGCCGGGCCTCCTTCCTTCAGTAGATGGGATTGGACGGTGCCGAGTCTCTTTCCTTCAGTAGATTAGTCTCTCTCAGTAGTGAATGCTCTCATTGCCGGTGTCTCTCTCTCCCCCCCCCCCCTTCTCTCTCTCTCTCTCTCTCTCTCTCTCTCTCTCTCTCTCTCTCTCTCGTGAATGCTCTCATTGCCGGTCTCTCAGTAGTGAATGCTCTCATTGCCGGTCTCTCTCAGTAGTGAATGCTCTCATTGCCGGTCTCTCTCTCTCAGTGAATGCTCTCATTGCCGGTCTCTCTCTCAGTAGTGAATGCTCTCATTGCTGGTCTCTCTCAGTGAATGCTCTCATTGCTGGTCTCTCTCTCTGTAGTAAATGCTCTCATTGCCGGTCTCTCTCTCGCTCTGTAGTGAATGCTCTCATTGCCGGTCTCTCTCTCTCTCTCTGTAGTAAATACTCTCATTGCCGGTCTCTCTCTCTCAGTAGTGAATGCTCTCATTGCCGGTCTCTCTTAGTAGTGAATGCTCTCATTGCCGGTCTCTCTCTGTAGTAAATGCTCTCATTAGGGTTGTCCCGATACCACTTTTTTAGGACCGAGTACAAGTACCGATACTTTTTTTCAAGTACTCGCCGATACCGATTACCGATACTTTTTTTTTGTCACGTGACAGTTTTTTTTTTTTTTTTTTTTTTTTAACAATGCTTTTTTTTTTTCGGGGGGGGGGGGGGGGGGTGAACGGTGTCTGTGTGGTTTTTTTTTTTGGTTTTTTTTTTATTAACAATTTTTATTTTTTACAATAATATTTTTTTTATTCATTTTTGCAATATGTTTTTTTTTTGTTTTTTTTTAATTAGCCCTGTTGGGGGCTTTGGTGAGATATCAGGGGTCTTAACAGACCTCTGATATCTCCCCCTTGAGACAGAGAAAGGGACAGAGGATAGAGATTCCCCAGTCCCTTTCTCTGCCAGCCTCAGCTGCACTGAGAATGAATGGAGAGAAGACAGCGGCTCCTCTCCATTCATATACTGACACATTGTAATCACAGGAGAGAGACAGCAGAACGGAGGGGACAGCGGAGAGACACAGCAGAATGGAGGAACGGAACGGAGGGGGACAGAGGAAGGGAACTGAGGGGGACAGAGGAAGGGAACTGAGGGGGACAGAGGAACGGAACGGAGGGGGACAGAGGAACGGAACGGAGGGGGACAGAGGAACGGAACGGAGGGGGACAGAGGAACGGAACGGAGGGGGACAGAGGAACGGAACGGAGGGGGACAGAGGAACGGAACGGAGGGGGACAGAGGAACGGAACGGAGGGGGACAGAGGAACGGAACGGAGGGGGACAGAGGAACGGAACGGAGGGGGACAGAGGAACGGAACGGAGGGGGACAGAGGAGGACAGAGGAACGGAGGGGGACAGAGGAGGACAGAGGAACGGAGGGGGACAGAGGAGGACAGAGGAACGGAGGGGGACAGAGGAGGACAGAGGAACGGAGGGGGACAGAGGAGGACAGAGGAACGGAGGGGGACAGAGGAGGACAGAGGAACGGAGGGGGACAGAGGAGGACAGAGGAACGGAGGGGGACAGAGGAGGACAGAGGAACGGAGGGGGACAGAGGAGGACAGAGGAACGGAGGGGGACAGAGGAGGACAGAGGAACGGAGGGGGACAGAGGAGGACAGAGGAACGGAGGGGGACAGAGGAGGACAGAGGAACGGAGGGGGACAGAGGAACGGAACGGAGGGGACAGAGGAGGACAGAGGAACGGAGGGGGACAGAGGAACGGAGGGGGACAGAGAAGGAGATGGAGACAGAGGAACGGAACGGAGGGGGACAGAGGAACGGAGGAACGGAACGGAGGGGGACAGAGGAATGGAGTTGGCATGGAGGAGGATGAGGTGACAGTCAGCGGTGATCGCGTGGGGAAGTTACAAGCACCGATCACCGCTGTATGTCACTGAAAGCCGCGGGGGGGAAGCTTGTAACTCCCCCGCACGCCGATCACCGCTGACTGTCATAGTACCGGCGGAAGCATCGGGAGCATTTGCCCGAGTACAAGTACTTGGGCAAATGCTCGGCATCGGTACCGATACTAGTATCGGTATCGGGACAACCCTAGCTCTCATTGCCGGTCTCTCTCTCGCTCTGTAGTGAATGCTCTCATTGCCGGTCTCTCTCAGTAGTGAATGCTCTCATTGCCGGTCTCTCTCTCTCAGTAGTGAATGCTCTCATTGCCGGTCTCTCTCTCTCTGTAGTAAATACTCTCATTGCCGGTCTCTCTCTCTCTCAGTAGTGAATGCTCTCATTGCCGGTCTCTCTCTCGCTCTGTGAATGCTCTCATTGCCGGTCTCTCTCTCTTTCTGTAGTAAATACTCTCATTGCCGGTCTCTCTCTCAGTAGTGAATGCTCTCATTGCCGGTCTCTCTCTCTCTCAGTAGTGTAAATGCTCTCATTGCCGGTCTCTCTCTCTCAGTAGTGAATGCTCTCATTGCCGGTCTCTCTCTCTCTCTGTAGTAAATACTCTCATTGCCGGTTTCTCTCTCTCAGTATTGAATGCTCTCATTGCCGGTCTCTCTCTCCCGCAGTAGTGAATACTCCCGGTGTGATGAAGATTGTGGTCAGACAAGCACCTAGAGAAGTTCAGTCCTCTCCTCAGCGCCCTCCACTGGCTCCTCAGGTACGGCCAGTTCTCCGGGTTCTGCCTAGTTGTGCACACGGTGAGCAGATGACCCCCCGGGATGGATCGGTGGACAGAGCAGGTATATATTTGATCTTCGGTGATGGATTCCAGCACAGCGTTCTCTTCTGTCTTTATACTGATCCAGATTCTTTTCTCCTTACAGCTCCAGCTGTTGCCACCTCTAACATAACGTTGGCCTCCAGTCCTCTCCTAATGGTCTCCAGCCCAACGATGACCTCAAGGCTTCCTTCTCCATGTACCATTGTCCCGAGTACTGAGGATTCCCCCACCCCCCCTCTGTCTGGTGTGGCCTTACGCCTTGTGACAACGGGCCCATCCACTGCGGTACAGCTGACAAACCATCACTCATCCCCTACTGGACATTCTGCAATTCCAGCAATGACAAACTGCTCCCCCTTTTCCACCCTCGCCTCTGCCCCTTCTAATGGCGCTACCACCCAGCCCATGGTTGGTTCAGACTCCTCCCCTATATTTCTGAAATCCTCTCAGAATCCGGAATTTGCCCTCCTGGATAGTCACCTCGTGCAGAATGGAAATGGCCTCCAGAACCAGTTGTCTGACTCCTTACCACCTGCAGTACCCATGGCCAGTGTGCCTAGTACAGTGAACTCTCCTTCCCCGCCTGCCGCCAACATCCCCAAAGTGTCTCCTCCCACTTACAACCTGAGCTTAGTGCCGGCCCTCATCGCTAACTCTGCCTCCTCCAATGCTGCTCGTTTCCTGACCAGTCCTCTCTCCCTCCTGGCTTTGTCTCCTCTGGCTTCTACGAACGCTGGCCCCACACCAGTCATTTATAACCCCCCCAATGCAGCGGCCTTTCCCGCTCTGGCCGCCTCTTCCTTATCTGCCCCGTTACCCTCTGCCTCTGTGTCTGCCTCTCTGCCATTACTGGCCGCCCCATCCTTATCAGCCCCGTTACCATCTGTGTCTGCCTCTCTGCCATTACTGGCCGCCCCATCCTTATCAGCCCCGTTACCATCTGTGTCTGCCTCTCTGCCATTACTGGCCGCCCCATCCTTATCAGCCCCGTTACCATCTGTGTCTGCCTCTCTGCCATTACTGGCCGCCCCATCCTTATCGGCCCCGTTACCATCTGTGTCTGCCTCTCTGCCATTACTGGCCGCCCCATCCTTATCGGCCCCGTTACCATCTGTGTCTGCCTCTCTGCCATTGCTATCTGCCCCGTTACCCTCTGCCTCTGTGTCTGCCTCTCTACCATTACTGGCTGCCCAATCCTTATCTGCCCCATTAACCTCTGCCTCTCTGCCATTTCTATCTGCTCCTTCCTTATCTGCCCCATTGACCTCTGCCTCTCTGCCATTTCTGTCTGCCCCATTACCTTCTGCCTCTGTGTCTACCTCTCTGCCATTTCTGTCTGCCCCATTACCCTCTGTCTCTCTGCCATTACTGGTTGCCCAATCTTTATCTGCCCCGTTGCCCTCTGCCTCTGTGTCTGCCTCTCTGCCATTACTGGTTTCCCAATCCTTATCTGCCCCGTTGCCCTCTGCCTCTGTATCTGCCTCTCTGCCATTGCTGGCTGGCCCTGTGTCTGGCCAGCTGGCTTCATTTGCAGCTCCCTTACCCATTTCATCTGCCAACCAGAACCCATTGACCGTGCCGCTCCCGTCGGTAGGGATGCCATCTGCGGTCCCTGTGCTTTCATCTCCTGTATCTGCTCCCCTGCCGGCCCCTACTTCCGGCCCCTTACCGGTGCTGTCCACTCCGACTCCAGGAACCCTGCTGGCGGCCACCGCTTCTATGCTGGAGGCGTCCGGTAACCAGCCATTACTTTTGTCTCCGGACTCAGCCCCCATGCCTCTGCTAGACACTTCTTTGGATACACTGCCCCCTCTTGTACTTAACACATCTCTCAAATTACCCCCCACGGCTTCGGCTCCAATGCCCATACTGCCGGCTCCTGTATCTAATGCATTTCCTTTATTGGCGGCAGCATCCGGTAAAGTCCATTACTTTGTGTAACGTCTGCCTCTACCAACGTGCCATTACTTCCTGCATCCACTGCCACTCAGGTATCTTCTGTTCTCACCACCTGTGTCCCCAACCAGCCCACCGGAATGAGGGCCCAGGGGGCTGTGGCATCAGTAATGTACACCACGTCCGTGTCCTCTTTCACCAATTCCCCCTCCCCCTTGCTGTCCACCTCCACTTCCTTTCCCTCTTTGCTGCCTAAACCATCAGCCCCTTTACTTACTGTCCAGGTCAAAGCCCCAACTCTGCTACCATCTGGATTGGTGGAAGCCCCCACCTCTATGGCTTCTGTACCCCCCAAGGTCCCCGCTTCGTGTTCCTTGTCTGCTGAGACCCCAGGGCCATTACTCCCGTCAGCTGCTTTGAAGCCAGCTGTGGTTTCCACATTGGTAGCGTCAGTGCCAACCCGGGTTCAGCTCAGCCTATCATGCCCATGGTACAAATCAAGGCACCAGCCCCCCTGCCTTCTCTTCCAGCCTCCACAGTGATCCCATCAATGCCGGCCTCAGCTCCGGCTCCTCTCCCATCACTGCCAGCCTCCACTCCTATTCTGCCGGCCTCAGCTCCGGCTCCTCTCCCATCACTGCCAGCCTCCACTCCTATTCCTTTACCTTTACTAACTGCCTCCACCCCCACCCCTGTGTCCTCTCTGCCAGCCTCCTCACCAGACCCTTCATCTCTCTTACTGGTGTCGGCTCCGGCCCAGGCACCTGACTTATCTTCACCCATTCTGGCTTCGTCTGTGGACCATGCTCCGGTCTCACTGCTGCCCTCCTCTGGCACCAATCCCTTGGTCATCTCTGTGTCTGCTCCTTAACGCTCACCGCTTCTTCCCCTTCCTTAGTGCTTTCTGCTCCCTCTCACATCCCTCTTCTCCCTTCTCAGCCAATGGATGCACAGCCCCCCGGGATAACTGTTCCTAAACCTGCCCCATCGCCCTCCCCTTTTACATCACATTCCAACCTATCAACCTCCCCGTCCCCCCTGACCAACACCCCAGACACGGCTTCCACACTTCCCACATCTGTCAATAGCCAGGAATCCAAGAATTTCCCAGAGTCCTCTCTGTCCCTCTCCATCGCTGGTCCTCCACCAGTCAGTGTCACCTTCAGTACAGCATCCGAGTCGGAGATCACACTGGAAGGAGATGAGTCCCGTATTACTCACAGCGCCGCCATCAACACATGCGTCAGGCCAAGACGACTGCTGCCCCACCACCCCGCTCTCCCTTCTACTTGGTGAGAAATCTTAGGAGGCATTTACCATTGCTGAGCCTGTACCAGGAGAGATGTCTCTTCTTACATGTATGATCTTCCTGTAGGAACCTCTGGAGGAGCGACGGAAAAGCAGAAGATGGAGAGATTGGAACGGATATTCCACTTGAATGAGAGACGATGCAGCTTATCCCCGGTGTATGGCACCGAAGTCCTCAGTGTCTGTACTCTGCAGACGTCGCTTTCCGGGACTTACTGTACCTACCCTCAGACAGATGCCTTGAGGAGGTGTATCTTCACCCCAGAACAACGCCTGGAGCAGTTGCGTCAGACCATTGAGAGGTATGATGGTGATTGGGAGGAATGACGGCGATTTATAATTGGGTGGGGGGTTGATAGTGCAGTCAGGGTATGAGTTGGGGGGGATTGGAACCATTGGTGTTCGTGCAGTTTGGGTATCGGGGTGAAGGGAGTGTATTGTAATGTAATCTGGGAATTAGAGAGGGTATTATAGACTTATGTAGGAGGAGCCCCCCTCACAGGCATCTTCTGCCTCCTCCCAGGTTTATCATCGCTATGCCTCCTGTGGAGGCCCCCCAGATCACTCTGCACACCTCGCACCCTCCCCCATCCATGCTTCTTCAGGAGTCCCTGTTCAGAGAGACATTGTCCCGGGAGCTGACCTCTCACACTCGCTGTCTACATCGAATCATCTCCAACATGAGGACTCAGTTCCCAGACCTGCGGCTCATACAGTATGACTGTGGTAAGTCTTCATTCCCACCTTCAGTACGTATTCAGTATATCCGATCCGTAAAGTAGTTTGGTGCCGAGTCCGGGATCTTTGTAATACCCTGTGTCCCCAACAGGAAAGTTACAGACTATGGACCGCTTGCTGCGGGAGCTGAAATATGGAGGCCATCGTGTCCTCCTCTTCACTCAGATGACCCGAATGTTGGATGTCCTGGAGCAATTCCTCAACTACCACGGACACATCTACCTGCGACTGGATGGATCTACACGTGTGGAACAGAGACAGGTAATAAGAGGGCGATGAGACCCCATCCCTCCCCCGCTCTGCTTTCTATTTCCCCTCCCCCGCTCTGCTTTCTATTTCCCCTCCCCCGCTCTGCTTTCTATTTCCCCTCCCCCGCTCTGCTTTCTATTTCCCCTCCCCCGCTCTGCTTTCTATTTCCCCTCCCCTGCTCTGCTTTCTATTTCTCTTCCTCCGCTCTGCTTTGTTTCCCCTCCTCCGCTCTGCTTTATATTTCCCCTCCAACACTAATGGGCTGGGCAGATGTAAGGAATGTAGAAAAAACTAATCTGCCCTTTCTTTCTTTCTTTTCCCTTTTTTCCCTTTACTCCTTCCTTCCACTCCCTCCTTCCCTCCCTCTTCCCTTTCTCCTCCCTCTTCCCTTTCTCCTCCCTCTCTCACACAGACTCCCTGTAGTCCCCCCCCTATATCTTCATCTCCTACGTGTAGGTTCAGTCTTCATATATGTCTCTTTTATTTATAGGTTTTGATGGAACGGTTTAACATGGACAAGCGCATTTTCTGTTTTATTCTGTCCACACGCAGTGGGGGTGTGGGTGTCAATCTGACCGGGGCAGATACAGTCATCTTCTATGACAGTGACTGGAACCCCACTATGGATGCACAAGCACAGGACCGCTGTCATCGCATTGGACAGACACGGGACGTACACATATACAGGTAATCGGTACACCCTGCTTCCTGTCATCCTACCCCACCCAACCCCCTTCCTTCTTATCCTCTCACCATATTGGACAGACACGGGACGTACACATACACAGGTAATTAGTACACCCCCCTTCCTGTCATCCTACCCCACCCAACCCCCTTCCTTCTTCTCCTCTCATCATATTGATCAGACACGGGACGTACACATATACAGGTAATCAGTACACCCCGCTTCCTGTCATCCTACCCCACCCAACCCCCTTCCTTCTTATCCTCTCACCATATTGATCAGACACGGGACGTACACATATACAGGTAATCAGTACACCCCGCTTCCTGTCATCCTACCCCACCCAACCCCCTTCCTTCTTATCCTCTCACCATATTGGACAGACACAGGACGTACACATATACAGGTAATCAGTACACCCCGCTTCCTGTCATCCTACCCCACCCAACCCCCTTCCTTCTTATCCTCTCACCATATTGATCAGACACGGGACGTACACATATACAGGTAATCGGTACACCCTGCTTCCTGTCATCCTACCCCACCCAACCCCCTTCCTTCTTATCCTCTCACCATATTGATCAGACACGGGACGTACACATATACAGGTAATCGGTACACCCTGCTTCCTGTCATCCTACCCCACCCAACCCCTTCCTTCTTATCCTCACCATATTGATCAGACACGGGACGTACACATATACAGGTAATCGGTACACCCTGCTTCCTGTCATCCTACCCCACCCAACCCCCTTCCTTCTTATCCTCTCGCCATATTGATCAGACACGGGACGTACACATATACAGGTAATCAGTACACCCCGCTTCCTTTCATCCTACCCCACCCAACCCCCTTCCTTCTTATCCTCTCACCATATTGATCAGACACGGGACGTACACATATACAGGTAATTAGTACACCCCCCTTCCTGTCATCCTACCCCACCCAACCCCCTTCCTTCTTCTCCTCTCATCATATTGATCAGACACGGGACGTACACATATACAGGTAATCAGTACACCCCGCTTCCTGTCATCCTACCCCACCCAACCCCCTTCCTTCTTATCCTCTCGCCATATTGATCAGACACAGGACGTACACATATACAGGTAATCAGTACACCCTGCTTCCTGTCATCCTACCCTACCCAACCCCCTTCTTATCCTCTCACCATATTGGCCTGGCTCTCGTTCCATGGCAGACTCTGAAGGGCAACTTGAATTATCGCTCTGTGGAGAACCGTGGTTGTCCAAGGGTGGGGTGGAGGAGATGATGCACCATTTCTTGCTTCAATGCCCCTTCAATATAGTAGTCTATAAGCGGGTAGGTGGGGCTCTGGGTATCTCTTTCCCGCTGAAGTTATGCAGAATGGTTGTACAGGGCTTTTCAGACTCACCGGTGTTGTGATTTGCTGACACTTTTTCTAGTCAGTTTTGTAGTTCTGTTTCTTCACATGGAATGCACAGTGTCAGATTTCTGCTTGGAAATAAGTCATTCCTGTGGAAGAGATGGTGCACGACATTCTGGTTAGCTTAGGAAGATTCGGGGTCTTGAGAAGGACAGGTGGAGTTATGTCAGTCTGGGTGAGGTTGGGAAGATTGGGGGGTCTTGAGAAGGACAGGTGGAGGAATGTCAGTCTGGGTGAGATTGGGGGGTCCTGAGAAGGACAGGTGGAGGAATGTCAGTCTGGGTGAGGTTGGGAGGATTGGGGGGTCTTGAGAAGGACAGGTGGAGGAATGTCAGTCTGGGTGGGGTTAGGAAGATTGGGGGGTCTTGAGAAGGACAGGTGGAGGAATGTCAGTCTGGGTGAGGTTGGGAATATTGGGGGGTCTTGAGAAGGACAGGTGGAGGAATGTCAGTCTGGGTGAGGTTGGGAAGATTGGGGGTCTTGAAGGACAGGCGGAGGAATGTCAGTCTGGTGGCTTTGGGAAGATTGGGGGTCTGGAGAAGGACAGGTGGAGGAATGTCAGTCTGGGTGAGGTTGGGAAGATTGGGGGGTCTTGAGAAGGACAGGTGGAGGAATGTCAGTCTGGTGAGGTTGGGAAGATTGGAGGTCTTGAGAAGGACAGGTGGAGGAATGTCAGTCTGGGTGAGGTTGGGAAGATTGGGGCTCTTGAGAAGTACAGGTGGAGGAATGTCAGTCTGGGTGAGGTTGGGAGGATTGGGGGGTCTTGAGAAGGACAGGTGGAGGAATGTCAGTCTGGGTGAGGTTGGGAAGATTGGGGGTCTTGAAGGACAGGTGGAGGAATGTCAGTCTGGTGGGGTTGGGAAGATTGGGGGGGTCTTGAGAAGGACAGGTGGAGGAATGTCAGTCTGGGTGAGGTTGGGAAGATTGGGGGGGTCTTGAGAAGGACAGATGGAGGAATGTCAGTCTGGTGGGGTTGGGAAGATTGGAGGTCTTGAGAAGGACAGATGGAGGAATGTCAGTCTGGTGGGGTTGGGAAGATTGGAGGTCTTGAGAAGGACAGGTGGAGGAATGTCAGTCTGGTGGGGTTGGGAAGATTGGAGGTCTTGAGAAGGACAGGTGGAGGAATGTCAGTCTGGTGGGGTTGGGAAGATTGGAGGTCTTGAGAAGGACAGGTGGAGGAATGTCAGTCTGGGTGGGATTGGGAAGATTAGGGGGTCTTGAGAAGGACAGGTGGAGGAATGTCGGTCTGGTGAGGTTGGGAAGATTGGGGGGTCTTGAGAAGGACAGGTGGAGGAATGTCAGTCTGGGTGAGGTTGGGAGGATTGGGGGGTCTTGAGAAGGACAGGTGGAGGAATGTCAGTCTGGGTGAGGTTGGGAAGATTGGGGGGTCTTGAGAAGGACAGGTGGGGGAATGTCAGTCTGGGTGAGGTTGGGAAGATTGGAGGTCTTGAGAAGGACAGGTGTAGGAATGTGAGGTTGGGTAGATTGGGGGGGTCTTGAGAAGGACAGGTGGAGGAATGTCAGTCTGAGTGGGATTGGGAAGATTAGGGGGTCTGAGAAGGACAGGTGGAGGAATGTCAGTCTGGTGGCTTTGGGAAGATTGGGGGGTCTTGAGAAGGACAGGTGGAGGAATGTCAGTCTGGTGGGGTTGGGAAGATTGGGGGGTCTTGAGAAGGACAGGTGGAGGAATGTCAGTCTGGGTGAGATTGGGGGGTCCTGAGAAGGACAGGTGGAGGAATGTCAGTCTGGGTGAGGTTGGGAGGATTGGGGGGTCTTGAGAAGGACAGGTGGAGGAATGTCAGTCTGGGTGAGGTTGGGAAGATTGGGGGGTCTTGAGAAGGACAGGTGGGGGAATGTCAGTCTGGGTGAGGTTGGGAAGATTGGAGGTCTTGAGAAGGACAGGTGTAGGAATGTGAGGTTGGGTAGATTGGGGGGGTCTTGAGAAGGACAGGTGGAGGAATGTCAGTCTGGGTGAGGTTGGGAAGATTGGGGCTCTTGAGAAGGACAGGTGGAGGAATGTCAGTCTGGGTGGGGTTAGGAAGATTGGGGGGTCTTGAGAAGGACAGGTGGAGGAATGTCAGTCTGGGTGAGGTTGGGAATATTGGGGGGTCTTGAGAAGGACAGGTGGAGGAATGTCAGTCTGGGTGAGGTTGGGAAGATTGGGGGTCTTGAAGGACAGGCGGAGGAATGTCAGTCTGGTGGGGTTGGGAAGATTGGGGGTCTGGAGAAGGACAGGTGGAGGAATGTCAGTCTGGGTGAGGTTGGGAAGATTGGGGGGTCTTGAGAAGGACAGGTGGAGGAATGTCAGTCTGGGTGAGGTTGGGAATATTGGGGGGTCTTGAGAAGTACAGGTGGAGGAATGTCAGTCTGGGTGAGGTTGGGAAGATTGGGGGTCTTGAAGGACAGGTGGAGGAATGTCAGTCTGGTGGGGTTGGGAAGATTGGGGGGGTCTTGAGAAGGACAGGTGGAGGAATGTCAGTCTGGGTGAGGTTGGGAAGATTGGGTGGGTCTTGAGAAGGACAGATGGAGGAATGTCAGTCTGGTGGGGTTGGGAAGATTGGAGGTCTTGAGAAGGACAGATGGAGGAATGTCAGTCTGGTGGGGTTGGGAAGATTGGAGGTCTTGAGAAGGACAGGTGGAGGAATGTCAGTCTGGTGGGGTTGGGAAGATTGGAGGTCTTGAGAAGGACAGGTGGAGGAATGTCAGTCTGGTGGGGTTGGGAAGATTGGAGGTCTTGAGAAGGACAGGTGGAGGAATGTCAGTCTGGGTGGGATTGGGAAGATTAGGGGGTCTTGAGAAGGACAGGTGGAGGAATGTCGGTCTGGTGAGGTTGGGAAGATTGGGGGGTCTTGAGAAGGACAGGTGGAGGAATGTCAGTCTGAGTGGGATTGGGAAGATTGGGGGGGTCTTGAGAAGGACAGGTGGAGGAATGTCAGTCTGAGTGGGATTGGGAAGATTGGGGGGGTCTTGAGAAGGACAGGTGGAGGAATGTCAGTCTGAGTGGGATTGGGAAGATTAGGGGGTCTTGAGAAGGACAGGTGGAGGAATGTCAGTCTGGTGGCTTTGGGAAGATTGGGGGGTCTTGAGAAGAAAGGACAGGTGGAGGATGTCAGTCTGGTGGGGTTGGGAAGATTGGGGGGTCTTGAGAAGGACAGGTGGAGGAATGTCAGTCTGGGTGAGATTGGGGGGTCCTGAGAAGGACAGGTGGAGGAATGTCAGTCTGGGTGAGGTTGGGTAGATTGGGGGTCTTGAGAAGGACAGGTGGAGGAATGTCAGTCTGGGTGAGGTTGGGAGGATTGGGGGGTCTTGAGAAGGACAGGTGGAGGAATGTCAGTCTGGGTGAGGTTGGGTAGATTGGGGGTCTTGAGAAGGACAGGTGGAGGAATGTCAGTCTGGGTGAGGTTGGGAGGATTGGGGGGTCTTGAGAAGGACAGGTGGAGGAATGTCAGTCTGGGTGAGGTTGGGGAAGATTGGGGGGTCTTGAGAAGGACAGGTGGGGGAATGTCAGTCTGGGTGAGGTTGGGAAGATTGGAGGTCTGCGAAGACCGAGGTTGGGAAGATTGGAGGTCTTGAGAAGGACAGGTGTAGGAATGTGAGGTTGGGTAGATTGGGGGGGTCTTGAGAAGGACAGGTGGAGGAATGTCAGTCTGGGTGAGGTTGGGAAGATTGGGGCTCTTGAGAAGGACAGGTGGAGGAATGTCAGTCTGGGTGGGGTTAGGAAGATTGGGGGGTCTTGAGAAGGACAGGTGGAGGAATGTCAGTCTGGGTGAGGTTGGGAATATTGGGGGGTCTTGAGAAGACAGGTGGAGGAATGTCAGTCTGGGTGAGGTTGGGAAGATTGGGGGTCTTGAAGGACAGGCGGAGAATGTCAGTCTGGTGGGGTTGGGAAGATTGGGGGTCTGGAGAAGGACAGGTGGAGGAATGTCAGTCTGGGTGAGGTTGGGAAGATTGGGGGGTCTTGAGAAGGACAGGTGGAGGAATGTCAGTCTGGGTGAGGTTGGGAATATTGGGGGGTCTTGAGAAGGACAGGTGGAGGAATGTCCAGTCTGGGTGAGGTTGGGAGATTGGGGGTCTTGAAGGACAGGTGGAGGAATGTCAGTCTGGTGGGGTTGGGAAGATTGGGGGGTCTTGAGAAGGACAGGTGGAGGAATGTCAGTCTGGGTGAGGTTGGGAAGATTGGGGGTCTTGAGAAGGACAGATGGGAGGAATGTCAGTCTGGTGGGGTTGGGAAGATTGGAGGTCTTGAGAAGGACAGGTGGAGGAATGTCAGTCTGGTGGGGTTGGGAAGATTGGAGGTCTTGAGAAGGACAGGTGGAGGAATGTCAGTCTGGTGGGGTTGGGAAGATTGGGGGGTCTTGAGAAGGACAGGTGGAGGAATGTCAGTCTGGTGGGGTTGGGAAGATTGGGGGGTCTTGAGAAGGACAGGTGGAGGAATGTCAGTCTGGGTGAGATTGGGGGGTCCTGAGAAGGACAGGTGGAGGAATGTCAGTCTGGGTGGGATTGGGAAGATTAGGGGGTCTTGAGAAGGACAGGTGGAGGAATGTCGGTCTGGTGAGGTTGGGAAGATTGGGGGGTCTTGAGAAGGACAGGTGGAGGAATGTCAGTCTGAGTGGGATTGGGGAAGATTGGGGGGGTCTTGAGAAGGACAGGTGGAGGAATGTCAGTCTGGTGGGGTTGGGAAGATTGGAGGTCTTGAGAAGGACAGGTGGAGGAATGTCAGTCTGAGTGGGATTGGGAAGATTGGGGGGTCTTGAGAAGGACAGGTGGAGGAATGTCAGTCTGAGTGGGATTGGGAAGATTGGGGGGTCTTGAGAAGGACAGGTGGATGAATGTCAGTCTGGTGGGGTTGGGAAGATTGGAGTCTTGAAGGACAGATGGAGGAATGTCAAGTCCCCGTAGCTGCTGTCTGTCAGTCTCTGAGGGTGCAGCTTTTTATTTTCTGTCCTTTCACGTCCCCCAAGATTTTCACATAAGATCGGATTATTGGAAAAAGGCTGCATGCATGGATTACATGTGTGATCGTTCTTTAGCCTGAGGGCGTGGTTAGGTGGGGGGAGGGTTGTGTTGAGGTGCATTGTAATAATATTAGTAAAATAGATTTTGTTTGGTATATTTTTAGTTTCCGGTATTTTCAGAAACAGTGGGCGGTCCTCTTTGAGATAAAAGTGGTCTTTGTGGCGGAGTCGTCGCAAGTTCACTTCTATCGGCCGCACTCTGGTCGTCTCCGCCGCTAACCGGCGCCATCGGTAGCGGGGGAGACAATCCGATCCTTTCTCCTGAATGGAGCAGAATGAGACGAGGAGGCCCACTTGGCTCCAATAACATTTGGATGATGGAAGCGACCTTAAAGGGGACGTTTTTTTATTGCATTTAAGTGTAAATGTGATTTGAGGTCTTTTTGATCTCACATTTAGGAGGTCCTGTCATGTTTTTTTTTTTTCCTATTACAAGACGCTTTAATAAACAGATTATATCAGGAGACCCCAGTATCAGGTTAGTTTTAGCTGATCATATTAACATCTTCTCTGAGTCTCATAGTCTAAAGCAGTTATTGCTGGTTTTTGGTTCTAAGGCCCCAAATCTGTATGCAGGTCCTAGATTCCCAGAGTCTGTGTGTCTTGGGGAGTCATGGACCCGAATCCAAAGCAAGACCACTCCAAGGGACTCCCAGGCACACACCTCCCAAGAATAGAGCCCCCTCAAAAGCCAGGACCCATAGTCAGTAGGCAATAGGTTCCCCTCCAAAAGCCCCTGTCCTGGTTGGGACTGTCGCATGTCTTATCCGCTCACTATATTGGCCAGACACGGGACGTACACATATACAGGTAATAATGGCTTCCTTCCCTCATCTACACCTCCCCACCCCCACCCAGCTACCAAGGCTCGCTTGGTTC
>JBBDGP010005713.1:0-26262 GCA_037952835.1 Lithobates septentrionalis | reverse complement strand
GACACACCTACTACTGCACATTATGGAGGACCTACCTCCCGGTTTGCTCCTCCCTCAAAGTCCAGAACCTTCTCATTTTGGCCACTGATGGAGTAATGAGGACTCTGTCTCTGTGCGTGATACTCTAACATGAGGAGGAGAAGAGGTCCCAAGGCTTGTTCTTTGGGTAAGTCCCAGATGAATGAGGATTTGTGAGCTCCCAAAGAGCGTTGGCCATAAGTCCAGAAAATGAGCTTCCTACCTTCATCCAATCAAGGAGCCCACTGGTCCTATAATCCTATAACACGCCTCTATGACTTGTACATTATGGAGGACCTACCTCCTGGATTTACCCTTTTCCAGCACTAGCAGCTCCAAGATCTTCGTCACCACCGCCCCAACCCCCCCCACCACCACCACCACCATTGCCATCTTCCCATCCACCTCTTCTGGGTCTTCTTCTCTTTTCGGCCTCTATCAGTCTGCTGCTTCTTTTCAGCACATGAACTGATTGGCTATTTGTGCTGCTTCTTCCTCTCACACTCCAGCTCTGCTGTACAGGGACTGCAAGAGGCTGACACCCGGTCATTCATGATTACAGAGCCGCATTCATTTGTGTCTTTCATATCTGCCCAGAGTTCAGCTTTCACACTTCTCTCTTTGTTTACCAACAGAAGGAAACTCACATGACTTCACTTTCATCATCGGTGTCACTGGCAGACGAGGTGTCACCTCTGACTAATCGAGGAAACCAGAAGAGCAGCCAGATCGTCATTTCATCATTTATAGGAGGAGTGTGGAGCACCTACCCTGTGCGATCAACCCTCCCGGCTCTGTTCTCACCCATGGTACAGGTGTACAGACCCGGGAACTCAGCACAGGGGTGGTGGGAACCCCTCATAATGGGCACAGCGGGTGTACAGACCCGGGAACTCAGCACAGGGGTGGTGGGAACCCCTCATAATGGGCACAGCGGGTGTACAGACCCGGGAACTCGGCACAAGGATGGTGGGAACCCCTCATAATGGGCACAGCGGGTGTACAGACCCGGGAACTCAGCACAGGGATGGTGGGAACCCCTCATAATGGGCACAGCGGGTGTACAGACCCAGGAACTCAGCACAGGGATGGTGGGAACCTCTCATAATGGGCACAGCGGGTGTACAGACCCGGGAACTCAGCACAGGGGTGGTGGGAACCCCTCATAATGGGCACAGCGGGTGTACAGACCCGGGAACTCGGCACAAGGATGGTGGGAACCCCTCATAATGGGCACAGCGGGTGTACAGACCCGGGAACTCAGCACAGGGATGGTGGGAACCCCTCATAATGGGCACAGCGGGTGTACAGACCCAGGAACTCAGCACAGGGATGGTGGGAACCTCTCATAATGGGCACAGCGGGTGTACAGACCCGGGAACTCAGCACAGGGATGGTGGGAACCCCTCATAATGGGCACAGCGGGTGTACAGACCCGGGAACTCAGCACAGGGATGGTGGGAACCCCTCATAATGGGCACAGCGGGTGTACGAACCCGGGACCTCAGCACAGGGATGGTGGAAATGCCTCATAATGGGCACAGCGGGTGTACAGACCCGGGAACTCAGCACAGGGATGGTGGGAACCCCTCATAATGGGCACAGCGGGTGTACAGACCCGGGAACTCAGCACAGGGGTGGTGGGAACCCCTCATAATGGGCACAGCGGGTGTACAGACCCGGGAACTCAGCACAGGGGTGGTGGGAACCCCTCATAATGGGCACAGCGGGTGTACAGACCCGGGAACTCAGCACAGGGGTGGTGGGAACTCCTCATAATGGGCACAGCGGGTGTACAGACCCGGGAACTCAGCACAGGGATGGTGGGAACCCCTCATAATGGGCACAGCGGGTGTACAGACCCGGGAACTCGGCACAAGGATGGTGGGAACCCCTCATAATGGGCACAGCGGGTGTACAGACCCAGGAACTCAGCACAGGGATGGTGGGAACCTCTCATAATGGGCACAGCGGGTGTACAGACCCGGGAACTCAGCACAGGGATGGAGGGAACCCCTCATAATGGGCACAGCGGGTGTACGAACCCGGGACCTCAGCACAGGGATGGTGGAAATGCCTCATAATGGGCACAGCGGGTGTACAGACCCGGGAACTCAGCACAGGGATGGTGAGAACCCCTCATAATGGGCACAGGGGGTGTACAGACCCGGGAACTCAGCACAGGGATGGTGGGAACCCCTCATAATGGGCACAGCGGGTGTACAGACCCGGGAACTCAGCACAGGGGTGGTGGGAACCCCTCATAATGGGCACAGCGGGTGTACAGACCCGGGAACTCAGCACAGGGATGGTGGGAACCCCTCATAATGGGCACAGCGGGTGTACAGACCCGGGAACTCAGCACAGGGATGGTGGGAACCCCTCATAATGGGCACAGCGGGTGTACAGACCCGGGAACTCAGCACAGGGATGGTGGGAACCCCTCATAATGGGCACAGCGGGTATACAGACCCGGGAACTCAGCACAGGGATGGTGGAACCCCTCATAATGGGCACAGCGGGTGTACAGACCCGGGAGCTCAGCACAGGGATGGTGGGAACCCCTCAGAATGGGCACAGCGGGTGTACAGACCCGGGAACTCAGCACAGGGATGGTGGGAACCCCTCAGAATGGGCACAGCGGGTGTACAGACCCCAGAACTCAGCACAGGGATGGTGGGAACCCCTCATAATGGGCACAGCGGGTGTACAGACCCGGGAACTCAGCACAGGGATGGTGGGAACCCCTCATAATGGGCACAGCGGGTGTACAGACCCGGGAACTCAGCACAGGGATGGTGAGAACCCCTCATAATGGGCACAGCGGGTGTACAGACCCGGGAACTCAGCACAGGGATGGTGGGAACCCCTCATAATGGGCACAGCGGGTGTACAGACCCGGGAACTCAGCACAGGGATGGTGGGAACCCCTCATAATGGGCACAGCGGGTGTACAGACCCGGGAACTCAGCACAGGGGTGGTGGGAACCTCTTATAATGGGCACAGCGGGTGTACAGACCCAGGAACTCAGCACAGGGATGGTGGGAACCTCTCATAATGGGCACAGCGGGTGTACAGACCCGGGAACTCAGCACAGGGGTGGTGGGAACCTCTCATAATGGGCACAGCGGGTGTACAGACCCAGGAACTCAGCACAGGGATGGTGGGAACCTCTCATAATGGGCACAGCGGGTGTACAGACCCGGGAACTCAGCACAGGGATGGTGGGAACCTCTCATAAGGGGCACAGCGGGTGTACAGACCCGGGAACTCAGCACAGGGATGGTGGGAACCCCTCATAATGGGCACAGCGGGTGTACAGACCCGGGAACTCAGCACAGGGATGGTGGGAACTCCTCATAATGGGCACAGCGGGTGTACAGACCCGGGAACTCAGCACAGGGGATGGTGGGAACTCCTCATAATGGGCACAGCGGGTGTACAGACCCGGGAACTCAGATTTCTCACCAGTAAAGTCCCAAGTGATATAACCCCCTAATGCTCCCCCACAGTCACACACTATTATTATTATACATTTATATAGCTCTGACATATACCACAGTGCTGTACAGAGAACACTCCTTGGTGCGGAGAGGAGTATTTTGGGCGTCTCCATTTTCCGGGTTTCCGAGGCGACAAAACACATCACTGACATCAGAATGTAAACACTCGGTTGCCGGGGGGAACACACAGAAGTCAGTCACTGGTTTGGAAAGTTTTCACCAAAACACTTCCAGCGAATCACAGAGTGCGGAAAAAAACGAGGGAAACTTCAAGTTCTGGAGACAGAGGGGTGTCTGTGTGACCTCCGGGGGGGGGGGGGGGCACCACATACACTCCATCAACTGACCAATCCGGAGCCCCCCCTCTCCTCGGACAATGCTAAACTAAAAAAAAGTTAAATGTAAACACTACAACACCGTCCACCCTAAACAATTGTCATTTTTACCCCCCTTCATGGCCATTTTTTGCTCTTTAAGCACTGCGCTATTTTAACTTTCAATTTTGCGGTTTATAGTATTTCATTTTTTTTTATTTTTTTTTGTTCGCACAAATAGAGCTTTCTTTTGGTGGTTCTTTTTTTTTCTATAAATCAATTTTTATTACATTTTTTTTTTTTTTTTTTTTTACATTTAGGACAAACCATACAATACTGTACAAAAGAGGGGAGGAGGAGGAGAGGGGAGGGGAGGAAGCGGAGGCAAAAGACGGGCACAATCCAAAAAAAAAAAAAATAGATTTATTAAAAAATTATGCATGGAACCTACCAACAATGACGGGGAAGAAAAACAAATAAAAAAACATTTTAAGACCCCTGTAAAAGAGAACATAATCCCTTCCTAAGTTATGTGCAATTGTGTATCTCTTATAAGTGCATTACATAACAAAAATATGCATGAAGCCTACCAACAATGACGGGGGAAGAAAAACAAAACAAAAAAAAACCACCATAACCCCTAACTTATGTGCAATAGTGTATTTATTATAAGTGTATTACTTTATGATTGTGCCTTTGTCCATATTCCATATAAGGAATAATTAAAAAAAAAAAAATACAAATAAATGTATTAAAAAAAAATGTGCATTTAACCTACCAACAATGACGGGGAATAAAAAAAAAAAAAAAAAAAAAGTTTTAAGACCCCTGTAAAGGAGAACGTAATCCCTTCCTAAGTTATGTGCAATCCTGTATCTATTATAAATGCATTACATACCAAAAATGTGCATGAAGCCTACCATCAATGACGGGGGAAGAAAAACAAAACAAAACAAAAAAAAACATTTTAAGACCCCTTTTAGTGGTCTCTTAACGCCACTGTTTTTTTAAAAAAAAAATTTTGTAAACGAAAAAAGAAAATACTGACAATTAAAAAAAAACAAAAAACAATATTTTCTACTTTCTGCTATAAAATAACAAATAAAAAAAAAAAAGAATTTCTTAATAAATTTTGGCCAAAATATATTTTGCTACATGTGTTTGGTATAAGAAAAAAAAAACAAAAAACAATAAGTGTATATTGATTGGTTTGTGTGAAAGTTATGGCGTCTACAAACTATGGGATATATACTGGCAGTTATAGACGCTATACTGGTAACGGGCGTAAGTGGGCGTGGCCAAATTGTGTTAATAATGGGAGAAGCTCAAAGTGATTGTAAAGGATCGTTTTTTTATTTTTTAAAAATAACAAACATGTCATACTTACCTCCACTGTGCAGCTAGTTTTGCTCAGAGTGGCCCCGAACATCCTCTTCTGGGGTCCCCTGACGGCTCTCGCGGCTCCTCCCCACATCAGATAACCCCCTAGGAGAGCAGCTCTCCCTGTCCACAGGCATGAATGCCGGACTCGCCCCCCCCCCCCCCCCCGCGTCATTGGATTTGATTGACAGCAGCGGGAGCCAATGGCTGCGCTGCTATCAATCTATCCAATCAAGAGCCGGGACCCCGTGGAGAGAGGGAGAGTGCGTCTGAGGAGATGAAGGGGCTCAGGTAAGTAAAATGGGGGCCTGGGGGGCCAGTGACTGCCAGCTGTTTTTTCACCTTAATGCATAGGATGCATTACACCCCCTTTAAGTAGCGTAGTTAAATCAAACAAGGTCAGTACATCCCCCCCCCCCCCCCCCCGCTCCAGGTCAGCCTGTCCTCCAGTATAATCCCTCCTTGGTTAGTCTGTCCTCCAGTAATATCCCCCCCCCCACCAGGTCAGTCTGTCCCCAGTATAATCCCTCCTTGGTTAGTCTGTCCTCCAGTAATATCCCCCCCCCCCCCCCCCACCAGGTCAGTCTGTCCCCAGTATAATCCCTCCTTGGCCAGTCTATCCCCCAGTACACCGCCAGGTCAGTCTGTCCCCTCAGTATGATTCCCCCAGGTCAGTCTCTCCCCCAGTATAATCCCTCCCCCCCCCACCAGGTCAGTCTGTCCCCTCAGTATGATTCCCCCCCCAGGTCAGTCTCTCCCCCGGTATAATCCCTCCCCTCTCCAGGTCAGTCTGTACCCCAGTATAATCCCACCTTGGCCAGTCTGTCCCCCAGTACACCCCCAGGTCAGTCTCTCCCTCAGTATAATTCTTTCTCCCTCCAGGTCAGTCTGTCCCCTCAGTATGATCCCCCCCCCAGGTCAGTCTCTCCCCCAGTATAATCCCTCCTCCCTCCAGGTCAGTCTCTCCCCCAGTATAATCCCTCCTCCCTCCAGGTCAGTCTCTCCCCCAGTATAATCCCTCCTCCCTCCAGGTCAGTCTGTCCCCTCAGTATGATCCCCCCCCCCAGGTCAGTCTCTCCCCCAGTATAATCCCTCCTCCCTCCAGGTCAGTCTCTCCCCCAGTATAATCCCTCCTCCCTCCAGGTCAGTCTGTCCCCTCAGTATGATCCCCCCCCCAGGTCAGTCTCTCCCCCGGTATAATCCCTCCCCTCTCCAGGTCAGTCTGTACCCCAGTATAATCCCACCTTGGCCAGTCTGTCCCCCAGTACACCCCCAGGTCAGTCTCTCCCTCAGTATAATTCTTTCTCCCTCCAGGTCAGTCTGTCCCCTCAGTATGATCCCCCCCCAGGTCAGTCTCTCCCCCAGTATAATCCCTCCTCCCTCCAGGTCAGTCTCTCCCCCAGTATAATCCCTCCTCCCTCCAGGTCAGTCTCTCCCCCAGTATAATCCCTCCTCCCTCCAGGTCAGTCTGTCCCCTCAGTATGATCCCCCCCCCAGGTCAGTCTCTCCCCCAGTATAATCCCTCCTCCCTCCAGGTCAGTCTCTCCCCCAGTATAATCCCTCCTCCCTCCAGGTCAGTCTGTCCCCTCAGTATGATCCCCCCCCCAGGTCAGTCTCTCCCCCAGTATAATCCCTCCTCCCTCCAGGTCAGTCTCTCCCCCAGTATAATCCCTCCTCCCTCCAGGTCAGTATATCCCCTCAGTATGACCCCCCCCCCAGTATAATCCCTCCTTGGTCAGTCTCTCCCCCCGTATAATCCCCCCCCCAAACAGGTCAGTTTGTCCCCCAGTATAATTCCCCTCCAGGTCCGTCTCTCCCCCAGTATAATCCCCCCCCACCAGGTCAGTCTGTCCCCCAGTATAATTCCCCCCCAGGTCAGTCTCTCCCCCAGTATAATCCCCCCCCCCCACCAGGTCAGTCTGTCCCCCAGTATAATTCTCTCCCCCAGTATAATCCCTCCCCCCTCCAGGTCAGTCTGTCCCCAGTATAATTCCTCCTCCCTCCAGGTCAGTCCGTACCCCAGTTAAAGCCTCCCCCCTATCCATAAACAAGCACTGGAAGCTGATGGGAGGGAGGAGGTGGATGGGAGGACTGGTGCTGCAAGGCTGCCACTGATGTGTCCGGGTTTCAGGTGGACTGAAACCTGGACTGTCCAGGTGAATCCCGAACAGGTGGCAACCCTAAGTTCTGTAGAACTCTGTGTGTGATTGACCACAACCAATCAGCTGCCAAACCTGTGCTGTGTCCAATCACAGCACGGGCCAGCGGGGGATCCGCGCCCTGAACCTGTAAGAAAGACTGCAATGTGTCGTTAGGTTGCCGGGGCCTGGAGCTGCCGCCCGCTTCCAGTACAACTGCTGTTGGATGAGCAGAACTGTCACTTTTAAGTGACATTCCCCTTTAAGAAGATAATATTGTACTCTATTATATTTGTAATGATCCTCCAATATATACAAAGGGGGAATACACAATAGATGTGAGGACATGAGTGGTGGGGTTAATTGGGGGGGGAGGGGGGGTCGTCTAACCAGAATAAACATATTAAAGGAAAAGTCCCTTTGTAAGGATAATAAACCTGATCATGGAGTGTGTATTCCCCCCATAAAACTACAAGTCTCTCCAGAATGACAAACACCATGATTGTCCTCAGAGAGCCATTGTCCTCTTATCTGTGATTGCTTTATGTCCCCCCCATACACACAGAATGACAACCAGTCTGGTTTCAATGGCCCTTATCAGCAGTCTGCAGGGTGGGGGGAGGGGACAGACTCTTCCTATCTACAGAAACAATGTAACACAAGGTGACACTTTCACTGCAGGAAGGACCTAGAAATACATTGTTATTACACTGGACCCAAATACAACAAGTCACCCCACTTAGTGCGGGGCCCCCCAACTTCTCAATACGAGGGCCACAGTGTCTATTTTATAAATCAATAAATAATAAATGTGTCTTATTTTGGAATCAGCATGTAAGGCAGAGTCCTTCTTACATCGGGGTCTGCCCTAGGAGCCCTCCATACATCAAAGTTCATGTTAGGAGGGCCCCTTTACATCAGAGTCCACCTTAAGAGCACCCCCACCCATACATCAGAGCCCCTTTACATCAGAGTCCACCTTAAGAGCACCCCCACCCATACATCAGAGCCCCTTTACATCAGAATCCACCTTAAGAGCCCCCCTCCCATATATCAGAGCCCCTTTACATCAGGGTCCACCTTAAGAGCACCCCCATCATACATCAGAGCCCCTTTACATCAGAGTCCACCTTAAGAGCCCCCCTCCCATATATCAGAGCCCCTTTACATCAGGGTCCACCTTAAGAGCACCCCCACAATACATCAGAGCCCCTTTACATCAGAGTCCACCTTAAGAGCCCCCCTCCCATATATCAGAGCCCCTTTACATCAGGGTCCACCTTAAGAGCACCCCCACAATACATCAGAGCCCCTTTACATCAGAGTCCACCTTAAGAGCCCCCCTCCCATATATCAGAGCCCCTTTACATCAGAGTCCACCTTAAGAGCCCCCCTCCCATATATCAGAGCCCCTTTACATCAGGGTCCACCTTAAGAGCACCCCCACAATACATCAGAGCCCCTTTACATCAGGGTCCACATTAAGAGCACCCCACCATACATCAGAGCCCCTTAAGCCCCCCCCCCCATATATCACTTCCCCTTTACATCAAAGTCCACCTTAAGAGCACCCCCACAATACATCAGAGCCCCTTTACATCAAAGTCCACCTTAAGAGCACCCCCACAATACATCAGAGCCCCTTTACATCAAAGTCCACCTTAAGAGCACCCCCACAATACATCAGAGCCCACCTTAAGACCCCTTTCACACTGGGGCATTTTTCAGGCGCTTTAGCGTTAAAAAAAGCACCTGTAAAGCGCCTGAAAGAAGCCTCGTCTGCAATCCCAATGTGAAAGCCCGAGTGCTCTCACACGGGGGCGCTGCGCTGGCAGGGCGTCAAAAAAAGTCCTGCAAGCAGCTTCTATGCAGCACTTTCCTGTTTTTGCCCCGGGGCTGGGTGCGCCAATGGGCCGAGCCCTTTCACACTGCCAGCGCCTGAAATACGCCTGAAAAACGCCCCAGTGTGAAAAGGGTCTCAAGCGGCGCTTTACCAGCGTTTTTTGGGTGCTGGCAGTGTGAAAGGGCTCGGGCTTTCACATTGGGATTGCAGATGAGGCTTCTTTCAGGCGCTTTACAGGCGCTTTTTTAACGCTAAAGCGCCTGAAAAACGCCTGAAAAATGCCCCAGTGTGAAAGGGGTCTAAGAGCACCCCCACCATACATCAGGGCCCCTTAAACACCCCCCCCCCCTCCCATATACCAGAGCCCCATACCATCATAATCCACCTTAAGAGCATCCCCACCATACATCAGAGTCCTCCCTTACATTGGGGTCCCCATCAAGGCCCCTCTTACATCCGAGTCCACCTTAGGTGCCCCCCATACCTCAGGGTCCCCATCAGAAACCCCCTTACATTATAGTCCACCTTAGGAGACCACTGTACTTCAGAATCCTCGGCACATCAGAGTCCACCTTAAGAGCCCCCCTTTACTCTCTATCTATTATTGAAAAAGTTTAATTAAAAAATAAAAAATGTCCCCACTTACATCAGGGTCCCTACCAACCTGACCCTCGCAGCGGGGGCTGCAATTCTGTAGCAGGCTGGATGTGGCCCACAGGCCATAGTTAGGTGGAGACCCCTGGCATTGTGGTTAGCACTCCCGCACTGGGGTTCTTGGATCGTATCCCATCTGGCACAACCAACCAACCTGCATGGAGTTTGCATGTTCACCCTGTGCTGGCACAGGATTCCTCCCGCACTCCGAAAACATGCTGCCAGGTTTATTGGCTTCATATACAGTATATTCTGTACATAGACGGGTGCTTAAAGCCCAGCTCCATTCTAACCCCTCCCACTTCTCTGGAGTGCCCCTCACTGCTTTTCTTTGTCCCCAAAAGTGTCCTCTTCATCTAATGGGCGGGACCTGAAAGCGGTAGAGAACGGCGTCACCTAGAGACACGCCCCATTCCCCAGTGAGCCCAGGACAGCTTTATAATGTGCATCCAGTGGGCGGGGCCCTGACACCCAAGGCTCACAGGAAAGGACAGGCGCTGGATCACAGGGAGCCGTACCGGAGGTCAGACGAGGATTACTCCAACTTTTCTTTGGATTCAGCTATTTTTTTTTAATGTTACTCTGGAGTTTGGCCTTAATATTTACTCCCACCACATACCCTCACCGCCCACTTTATTAGGTCCTCCTTGCTAATAGCGGGTTGGACCCCCTTTTGCCTTCATTCTTGGTGGCAGAGATACAACAAGGTGTTGGAAACGTTCCTCAGAGATTTTGCTCCATAGTGATATGATAACATCGCACAGTTGCTGCAGATTTGTCGGCTGCACATCCACAATGCCAATCTCCGGTTCCACCACATCCCAAAGATGCTCTATTGGATGAGATGTGGTGAGTGTGGAGGCCATTGGAGGACAGGGACCTCATTGTCCAGTGGTGAGATGATTGGAGCTTTGTGACATGGTGCATTATCCTGCTGGAAGAAGCCATCAGAAGATGGGGACACCCCATCCCCCACACCATTACACCCCCACCACCAGTCTGAACCGGTGATATCCCATCCCCCCACCATTACACCCCCACTACACCCCCACCACCAGCCTGAACCAGTGATACCCCATCCCCCACATCATTACACCCCCACCACCAGCCTGAACCAGTGATACCCCATCCCCCACATCATTACACCCCCACCACCAGCCTGAACCGGTGATACCCCATCCCCCCCACCATTACACCCCCACCACCAGCCTGAACCGGTGATATCCCATCCCCCACACCATTACACCCCCACCACCAGCCTGAACCGGTGATATCCCATCCCCCACACCATTACACCCCCACCACCAGCCTGAACCAGTGATACCCCATCCCCCACACCATTACACCCCCACCACCAGCCTGAACCGGTGATATCCCATCCCCCACACCATTACACCCCCACCACCAGCCTGAACCGGTGATACCCCATCCCCCACACCATTACACCCCCACCACCAGCCTGAACCGGTGATACCCCATCCCCCACACCATTACACCCCCACCACCAGCCTGAACCGGTGATACCCCATCCCCCACACCATTACACCCCCACCACCAGCCTGAACCGGTGATACCCCATCCCCCACACCATTACACCCCCACCACCAGCCTGAACCGGTGATATCCCATCCCCCACACCATTACACCACCACCACCAGCCTGAACCGGTGATACCCCATCCCCCACACCATTACACCCCCACCACCAACCTGAACCAGTGATACCCCATCCCCCACACCATTACACCTCCACCACCAGCCTGAACTGGTGATACCCCATCCCCCACACCATTACACCCCCACCACCAGCCTGAACTGGTGATATCCCATCCCCCACACCATTACACCCCCACCACCAGCCTGAACCGGTGATACCCCATCCCCCACACCATTACACCTCCACCACCAGCCTGAACCGGTGATATCCCATCCCCCACACCATTACACCTCCACCACCAGCCTGAACCGGTGATACCCCATCCCCCCCACCATTACACCCCCACCACCAGCCTGAACCGGTGATACCCCATCCCCCCCACCATTACACCCCCACCACCAGCCTGAACCGGTGATATCCCATCCCCCACACCATTACACCCCCACCACCAGCCTGAACCGGTGATACCCCATCCCCCACACCATTACACCCCCACCACCAGCCTGAACCGGTGATATCCCATCCCCCACACCATTACACCCCCACCACCAGCCTGAACCGGTGATACCCCATCCCCCACACCATTACACCCCCACCACCAGCCTGAACCGGTGATATCCCATCCCCCACACCATTACACCCCCACCACCAGCCTGAACCGGTGATACCCCATCCCCCACACCATTACACCCCCACCACCAGCCTGAACCGGTGATACCCCATCCCCCACACCATTACACCCCCACCACCAGCCTGAACCGGTGATACCCCATCCCCCACACCATTACACCACCACCACCAGCCTGAACCGGTGATACCCCATCCCCCACACCATTACACCCCCACCACCAGCCTGAACCGGTGATATCCCATCCCCCACACCATTACACCTCCACCACCAGCCTGAACCGGTGATACCCCATCCCCCACACCATTACACCACCACCACCAGCCTGAACCGGTGATACCCCATCCCCCACACCATTACACCCCCACCACCAGCCTGAACCGGTGATATCCCATCCCCCACACCATTACACCCCCACCACCAGCCTGAACCTGTGATATCCCATCCCCCACACCATTACACCCCCACCACCAGCCTGAACCGGTGATATCCCATCCCCCCCACCATTACACCCCCACCACCAGCCTGAACCGGTGATATCCCATCCCCCACACCATTACACCCCCACCACCAGCCTGAACCGGTGATATCCCATCCCCCACACCATTACACCCCCACCACCAGCCTGAACCGGTGATATCCCATCCCCCCCACCATTACACCCCCACCACCAGCCTGAACCGGTGATATCCCATCCCCCACACCATTACACCCCCACCACCAGCCTGAACCGGAGACATCCCATCCCCCCCACCATTACACCCCCACCACCAGCCTGAACCGGTGATACCCCATCCCCCCACACCATTACACCCCCACCACCAGCCTGAACCGGTGATATCCCATCCCCCACACCATTACACCTCCACCACCAGCCTGAACCGGTGATACCCCATCCCCCACACCATTACACCCCCACCACCAGCCTGAACCGTTGATACCCCATCCCCCACACCATTACACCCTCACCACCAGCCTGATCCGGTGATACCCCATCCCCCACACCATTACACCCCCACCACCAGCCTGAACCGGTGATATCCCATCCCCCACACCATTACACCCCCACCACCAGCCTGAACCGGTGATACCCCATCCCCCACACCCTTACACCCCACCACCAGCCTGAACCGGTGATACCCCATCCCCCCACACCATTACACCCCCACCACCAGCCTGAACCGGTGATATCCCATCCCCCACACCATTACACCCCCACCACCAGCCTGAACCGGTGATATCCCATCCCCCACACCATTACACCCCACCACCAGCCTGAACCGGTGATACCCCATCCCCACACCATTACACCCCCACCACCAGCCTGAACCAGTGATACCCCATCCCCCACACCATTACACCCCCACCACCAGCCTGAACCGGTGATATCCCATCCCCCACACCATTACACCCCCACCACCAGCCTGAACCGGTGATACCCCATCCCCCACACCATTACACCCTCACCACCAGCCTGATCCGGTGATACCCCATCCCCCACACCATTACACCCCCACCACCAGCCTGAACCGGTGATACCCCATCCCCCCACACCATTACACCCCCACCACCAGCCTGAACCGGTGATATCCCATCCCCCACACCATTACACCCCCACCACCAGCCTGAACCGGTGATACCCCATCCCCCACACCATTACACCCCCACCACCAGCCTGAACCGGTGATACCCCATCCCCCACACCATTACACCCTCACCACCAGCCTGATCCGGTGATACCCCATCCCCCACACCATTACACCACCACCACCAGCCTGAACCGGTGATACCCCATCCCCCCACACCATTACACCCCCACCACCAGCCTGAACCGGTAATATCCCATCCCCCACACCATTACACCCCACCACCAGCCTGAACCGGTGATACCCCATCCCCCACACCATTACACCTCCACCACCAGCCTGAACCGGTGATACCCCATCCCCCCACACCATTACACCCCCACCACCAGCCTGAACCGGTGATACCCCATCCCCCACACCATTACACCCCCACCACCAGCCTGAACCGGTGATATCCCATCCCCCACACCATTACACCCCCACCACCAGCCTGAACCGGTGATACCCCATCCCCCACACCATTACACCCCCACCACCAGCTAAACCGGTGATATCCCATCCCCCACACCATTACATCCCCCACCACCAGCCTGAACCGGTGATACCCCATCCCCCCACACCATTACACCCCCACCACCAGCCTGAACCGGTGATATCCCATCCCCCACACCATTACACCCCCACCACCAGTCTGAACCGGTTATACCCCATCCCCCACACCATTACACCCCCACCACCAGCCTGATCCGGTGATAGCCCATCCCCCACACCATTACACCCCCACCACCAGCCTGAACCGGTGATATCCCATCCCCCACACCATTACACCCTCACCACCAGCCTGATCCGGTGATACCCCATCCCCCACACCATTACACCACCACCACCAGCCTGAACCGGTGATACCCCATCCCCCACACCATTACACCCCCACCACCAGCCTGAACCGGTGATACCCCATCCCCCACACCATTACACCCCCACCACCAGTCTGAACCGGTGATACCCCATCCCCCACACCATTACACCCCCACCACCAGCCTGAACCGGTGATACCCCATCCCCCACACCATTACACCCCCACCACCAGCCTGAACCAGTGATACCCCATCCCCCACACCATTACACCACCACTACCAGCCTGAACCGGTGATATCCCATCCCCCCACACCATTACACCCCCACCACCAGCCTGAACCGGTGATATCCCATCCCCCACACCATTACACCCCACCACCAGCCTGAACCGGTGATACCCCATCCCCCACACCATTACACCCCCACCACCAGCCTGAACCGATGATACCCCATCCCCCACACCATTACACCCCCACCACCAGCCTGAACCGGTGATACCCCATCCCCCACACCATTACACCCTCACCACCAGCCTGATCCGGTGATACCCCATCCCCCACACCATTACACCCCACCACCAGCCTGAACCGGTGATACCCCATCCCCCACACCATTACACCCCCACCACCAGCCTGAACCGGTGATACCCCATCCCCCACACCATTACACCACCACCACCAGCCTGAACCGGTGATACCCCATCCCCCACACCATTACACCCCACCACCAGCCTGAACCGGTGATATTCCATCCCCCACACCATTACACCCCCACCACCAGCTAAACCGGTGATATCCCATCCCCCACACCATTACACCCCCACCACCAGCCTGAACCGGTGATACCCCATCCCCCCACACCATTACACCCCCACCACCAGCCTGAACCGGTGATATCCCACCCCCCACACCATTACACCCCCACCACCAGTCTGAACCGGTTATACCCCATCCCCCACACCATTACACCCCCACCACCAGCCTGAACCGGTGATACCCCATCCCCCACACCATTACACCCCCACCACCAGCCTGAACCGGTGATAGCCCATCCCCCACACCATTACACCCCCACCACCAGCCTGAACCGGTGATATCCCATCCCCCACACCATTACACCCTCACCACCAGCCTGATCCGGTGATACCCCATCCCCCACACCATTACACCACCACCACCAGCCTGAACCGGTGATACCCCATCCCCCCACACCATTACACCCCCACCACCAGCCTGAACCGGTGATATCCCATCCCCCACACCATTACACCCCCACCACCAGCCTGAACCAGTGATACCCCATCCCCCACACCATTACACCCCCACCACCAGCCTGATCCGGTGATAGCCCATCCCCCACACCATTACACCCCCACCACCAGCCTGAACCGGTGGTATTCCATCCCCCACACCATTACACCCCCACCACCAGCCTGAACCGGTGATACCCCATCCCACATACCATTACACCTTCACCACCAGCCTGATCCGGTGATACCCCATCCCCCACACCATTACACCACCACCAGCCTGAACCGGTGATACCCCATCCCCCCCACCATTACACCCCCACCACCAGCCTGAACCGGTGATATTCCATCCCCCACACCATTACACCCCCACCACCAGCCTGAACCGGTGATACCCCATCCCCCACACCATTACACCCCCACCACCAGCCTAAACCGGTGATATCCCATCCCCCACACCATTACACCCCCACCACCAGCCTGAACCGGTGATATCCCATCCCCCCACACCATTACACCCCCACCACCAGCCTGAACCGGTGATAGCCCATCCCCCACACCATTACATCCCCCACCACCAGCCTGAACCGGTGATATCCCATCCCCCACACCATTACACCCCCACCACCAGCCTGAACCGGTGATATCCCATCCCCCACACCATTACACCTCCGCCACCAGCCTGATCCGGTGATACCCCATCCCCCCCACCATTACACCTCCACCACCAGCCTGAACCAGTGATATCCCATCCCCCACACCATTACACCCCCACCACCAGTCTGAACCGGTTATACCCCATCCCCCACACCATTACACCCCCACCACCAGCCTGAACCGGTGATAGCCCATCCCCCACACCATTACACCCCCACCACCAGCCCTATCCGGTGATAGCCCATCCCCCACACCATTACACCCCCACCACCAGCCTGAACCGGTGATACCCCATCCCCCCACACCATTACACCCCCACCACCAGCCTGAACCGGTGATATCCCATCCCCCACACCATTACACCCCCACCACCAGCCTGAACCGGTGATACCCCATCCCCCACACCATTACACCCCCACCACCAGCCTGAACCGGTGATACCCCATCCCCCACACCATTACACCTCCACCACCAGCCTGAACCGGTGATACCCCATCCCCCACACCATTACACCCCCACCACCAGCCTGAACCGGTGAAACCTTCTGCTGCTGTAGCCCATCTGCTTCAAGGTTGGATGTGTTGTGTGTTCAGAGATGGTATTCGGCACTCCTTCGGTGTAACGAGAGGTTATTTGAGTTTCTGTTGGCTTTCTATCATCTGGAACCCGTCTGCCCATTCTCCTCTGACCTCAACAAGGCATTTTCCTCCACACAACTGCCGCTCACTGGATATTTTCCCTTTTTTCCCACCATTCTCTGTAAACCCCGAGAGATGGTTGTGTGTGAAAATCCCAGAAATCCTCAGACCGGCCCGTCTGACACCAACAACCAACCATTCCACGTTCAAAGTCCCTTCCATCCCCTTTCTTCCCCATTCTGATGCTCAGTTTGAACTTCAGCAAGTTGTCTTCACCACATCTAGATGCCCAAATGTCTTGAGTTGCTGCCAAGTTATTGGCTGATTAGCTATTTGTGTTACTGAGCAATTGAACAGGTGTACCTAATAAAGTGGCCGGTGAGTGTATATCACACATGTGGTTTTATGTACCGATGTCGCCATCTTTCAGATTTATGATTGGTTCTTACAGCCGGGAGAAAATAACCATGATTTATAGTGAGCCGCACTGCGGGCACAGCCTGATAAACACAATTTACAGAGAACTTCCTCTTTTTTTCAGGAATTTCCCAGAAATAACTTTAGTTTCTATAGCCTGACATTCTTACAGAAGTAAAAGAATTATGATCGCCCCCTTCCACCGCCCTCTCCACCGCCCCACCCCCCCACCCCCCCACCCAAATAATTATATATTCTGCGGTAAATGCAATCCTCTCCTCCTCCACCACACCCTCATATATTAATAATAGATGGCAAGATGTTCTTCCTTCTTATTTAGCTTTGTGGTGGATGTGATGACTTTTCTGTGCTAAACCAAAACCGCTGTCTATTTCAAACAGTCATTGGATCCATCGGACCGAATCCGCCGGTACAGAAGTGAACGGTCAGATCCTTCAATCGTCCCACCCAACAGGAACGTCCAATATCTGAAGCATATTTGGTGATCCACCAACCTTCCTCAACCAGGGTTCATCCAGAGGTTGCGAGGAGCTCTTTGAGCAACAAGCCATGGTGGCCTGATCTCCTGCCTATACTGACCACCAATGTTTGGGGCCCCCTCTCCACTGACCACCAATATTAGAATGTCCTTCGCTGACCACCAATAATAAGGAGCCCTCTCCACTGGCCACCAAGGTTTGGGGCCTTCTCCCCTGTCCAACAATGTTAGTGGACACTTCACAACTGACCACCGAAGTTAGAAGGCCCTTCTCCACTGGCCACCAATGTTAAAGGGCCCTTCTCCACTGGCCACAAATGTTAGGGGAGCCTTCTCCACTGGCCACCAATTTAAGAAGGCCTTTCTCCACTGACCACCATTGTAAGATTGCCCTTCTCCATTGACCATCACATGTTGGGACAGCTTATTCCACTGACTTCCCATATTAGAGGGCCCTTATCCACCTACCAATAATGTTAGAGGGCTCTTCTCCATTGGTTATCAATCTTCAAGGGCTCTTCTCCACTGACCACCAATGTTAAAGGGCCCTTCTCCACTGGCCACCAATGTTAGGAGAGCCATCTCTATTGACCATTAGAGGGCCTTTCCCTACTGACCCCCAAAGTCAAAAGATCCTTCTCCACTGAACACCAATGTTAGAGGTCACGTCTCTATGGGCCACTAATGTTAGGGGAGCCTTCTCTGCTGACCACCAATGTCAGAGGACCTTTCTCTACTGAGCACCAAAGTTAGAAGGCCCTTCTCCATTGGCCACCAATGTTCTTTATTTACCATCAATGTTAGAAGGCACTTCCCTACTGACCACCAAAGTCAAAAGACCCTTCACTACTGATACTGAACACCAATGTTACAGGGCACTTCTCCATGGACCACTAATGTTAGAGGGCCGTTCTCCAGTGACCACTAAAGTCAGAGGGCGTTTCTCCACTGACCACCAATTTAAGAAGGCCTTTCCCCACTGACCACCATTGTAAGATTGCCCTTCTCCATTGACCATCAAATGTTGGGACAGCTTATTCCACTGACTTCCCATATTAGAGGGCCCTTATCCACCTACCAATAATGTTAGAGGGCTCTTCTCCATTGGTTATCAATCTTCAAGGGCTCTTCTCCACTGACCACCAATTTTAGAAGGCCCCTCTCCACTAACGAGAAAAGCTTTCTCCACTGACCACCAATGTTAGAAGGCCCCTCGCCGCTAACTAGCAAAGCCTTCTCCACTGACCACCAATGTTAGAAGGCCCCTCTCCACTAACGAGAAAAGCCTTCTCCACTGACCACCAATGTTAGAAGGCCCCTCTCCACTAACGAGCAAAGCCTTCTCCACTGACCACCAATGTTAGAAGGCCCCTCGCCGCTAACTAGCAAAGCCTTCCCCACTGTCCACCAAGCCTAGGAGAGCCTTTTTCACTGTCCACCAATGTACGACCTATCCAGGTGCATGTTAACTTTTAGTGGGTAGTTGGTGGGGGGGTGGATAAAACCACGCCCCTATTTTTACCACCCCCCTGCTGCCTGTGGTAAAGAAGCCTAAACCCGCTTCAAACTGTATATCTCAACGTGTGTTTTTTTGAATGTGTCAATGTGCTTTATAAGGCCCAATGACAATATAAGTGCATAAAAATGCACAATTGTTAAATTCTCATGCAGAGGTGTGAATTCCACCTGAATGTAAAGTGCGGAAACAGCCGACACCCCGCCGCGTTCCATGACGTCAATGTAAGCCCCATCACACAAAAGTTCTATTTAAGACATATAGGTTCTCCTGAGTCTAAACGTCTTTTTTAATTCTGGGGCGTCTGGCGGGATTTCTGCTCACAGAGCTGGGATTGTTTGCAGCCTCAGGAGGGACTTTATGATGTAGAAGCGGCCCGGCCCTCGGTAAATACTAGGACTTTTTTTTTTTTTTTTAATGATTGTACGTTGTATGAGATTTTAGATTTCCTTCTCCGTCCGGCTCAGTCTTCCTCGCAGCGTCCCGTGTTTGTCACGTCAGTGAAGTGGAACTGATTTCCTTGGCTGAGGATCCACCAAACCAGTTCTTCCAGTTCCTGCTCTTCAAAGCTGATAATCTCCGGCTCTAGGTGAGGAATTGTGCGGAACGTGGCAGGAACGCCTTCCAAGATTCTGAACACGGCGAAAGGATACCCTGAGGATGGAAAATAAAGCTCTTCAAATCATTTCTATCCTTTATTAAATCCTATAAAGTCGAAGATGATTTTTTTTTTCTCGGCCCGAGGCGGCCCAGCCCTGTACCCACACCCCGCGCTCCGTCTCTCTGCGACGCCACGTGCACGGATCCAACCTGCAAGATTATTCTGAAGGTTCAGGTCTCTGGCTTTTACATCTGTTGTTCAACTGTTAGAAAAACAAAAAAAACAAAGAAAAACTTCATCCTGAAATAAAGTTCGGTTTTTAAGGCCCATTTACACTTAGAGGTGGTCATTGTTGGTCAGCCGACAGCCGTGCATGTTAGTTGTGGTCATGTGCACTGCTCTTTGCACCCTACACATCCCGTAGTCCAAAGTCTATCTCGGGAGCGAGCAAGAGAGGGTGGCTATAATCCTACACCGTCCTCTGTCCTGTATACACAACAGGAAGTGAGAAGAAAGATCTATAAAGGGAGGAAATCCTTTTGGCCCTCCCTTGTTTCCCTGAGGGCCAGTCTTCTACTGACACCAATGAGATGAGGGTCTGTTCTGCCCTGGGAGCCACTATCCTACTGACACCAATGATTTGAAAGAGCTACTCTACTCTTGGGGCCACTATCCCACTGACATCAACTACTTTGGGAACTATTCGTCCCTGGTGGCCACTATCCCACTGACACCAATGATTTGGAAAATTACTCTATCCTTGGGGCCACTGAAACCAATGATTTGGAGAGTTACTCCACCCTGATGGCCCTTAGTTCAGATGCCAATGATTGAGGGACTATTCTATTTTGTGGTCAGTATCCCACTGACACCAAAGACTTGGGGAGCTATTCTTCCTCGGTGGCAACTATCCCACTGACACCCATAATTTGGGGAGCTACTCTTTCCTGTGGGCCACTCTTCCACTGACACCAGTGTTTTGGAGAGCTACTCTACTCTGGAGGCCACTATTCTGCTGACACCAGTGATTTGGAAGACTACTCTATCCTGGAGGCCACTATTCCATTTACACCAATGATTTAAGGAGATACTCTACCCTAGGGAGTCACTATTTTACTGCTAATAATTATGGAGGAGCTATTCTATCCTGTGACCACTATCCCCCTAACACCAATGACTTGGGTAGCTATTTTTCCTGGTTGGCCACTATCCCACTGACACCAATGATTTGGAAAATTACTTTATCCTGGGGGGCCACTGAAACCAATGATTTGGAGAGTTACTCCACCCTGATGGTCATTATTTCAGATACCAATGATTGAGGGGCTATTCTATTTTGTGGTCAGTATCCCACTGACATCAATGACTCGGGGAGCTATTCTTCCTCGGTGGCAACTATCCCACTGACACCTATAATTTGGGGAGCTACTCTTTCCTGGGGGCCACAATTTTACTGACACCCATAATTTGGGGAGCTGTTCTCCACTGGGGGGCACTCTTCCGCTGACATCAATGATTTGGAGAGCTACTCTACTGTGGAGGCCACTATTCCATGGATACCAGTGATTTGGAGAACTACTCTATCCTGGGGACCACTATCCCATTTACACCAATGATTTAAGGAGCTACTCTACCCTGGGGGGGTCACAATTTTACTGCTATTGATTATGGAGCAGCTATTCTATCCTGTGACCACTATCCCTCTGACACCAATGACTTGGGTAGCTATTTTTCCCTGTAGGCCACTATCCCACTGACACCAATGATTTGGAAAGCTACTCTGCCCTGGGGTCCCCTGTCCCACTGACACTAATAATTTGGGGAGCTACTCTATCCTGTGGGCCACTATTCCATTGACACCAATGATTTGGAGAGATATTCTCCCCTGACGGCCACTATCCCGCTGACACCAATGATTTGGAGAGATATTCTACCCTGACGGACACTATTCCACTGACACCAATAATTTGGGGAGCTACTCTGTCCTGTGGGCCACTATTCCACTGACACCAATAATTTGGAAAGCTTCTCTACCCCGGTGGACACTATTCCACTGACACCAATGATTTGAAGAAATATTCTCCCCTGACGGCCACTATTCCACTGACACCAATGATTTGGAGAGCTTTCTTTTGTTGGCCACTATCCGAATTAAACCAATAACTTGGGGAGCTATTCTTTCCCAGTGGTCACTATCTCACTGACACCAATGATTTGGAGAGCTACTCTACTCTGGAGGCCACTCTTCCACTGATACCACTGATGGAAGGGCTATTCTATCTTGTGGCCACTTTCCCACTGACACCAATGACTTGAAGAACTATTATTCCCTGTGGGCCACTATCTCACTGATACCAATGATTTCCAGAGCTACTTTACCCAGAGGGTCACTATCTCGTTGGTACCAATGATTTCGCAAGCTACTTTACCCTGAGGACCACTACTTCATTGACACTAATGATTTGGAGAGCTAATCTACTCTGGGGCCATTATTCCACTTATACCAATAACGGAGGGCTATTCTATCTTGTGGCGACGATCCCGCTGCCAGAAATGATTTGGAGAGCTTCTCCATCCTGGGGGCCGCTATCCCATGAACACCAATGGTTTGGGGAGCTATTTTGCCCTGTTGGCCACTATCCCACTGACACCAGTGATTTGGGGAGTAGTTTTTCTGGGTGGTCACTTTCCCACTGACACCATTGAATAAGGGGTTATTCTCCCCTGAGAGACCACAATGACACTAACACCAGTGATCTGGGGATTATTCTCCCTATATAAGACCGTGTAAATATATATTTTGCATAATTGGATTATATGACTGTATACATTTTTCCCCATTGGGTGCATGGAAGGATTTGGAAGGATACCAGGCCCTAGTCCCATGCAGGTTGAGAACCCCTGACTTAGAGCACTTGTTTTATTAAAGTGAAAAGTGAATAAGGATGAGCTGAGATTCAGGTTGAACCGAGTTCAGGGAAAACTGTCAAATGACAGCAGGCTTCTGTCCCAATCAACTGGGGCCATGGAACTCCCAGCCTAGCTTGTAACAATATGGACACATGGCTAATGGTCATGGTCTATGACATTGTCCTAGTATGGTCATGTGGCAGTGTTAGGTCAAAGATGTCTCCAGCATCCCCACCACTTTGTTATGTAAGGCATTGTCCTAATATGGTCATGTCCTAGTGTCCTAATATGGTCATGTGGCCATGCTAGGTCAAAGATGTCTCCAGCATCCCCACCACTTTGTTATGTAAGGCATTGTCCTAATATGGTCATGTTCTAGTGTCCTAATATGGTCATGTGGCCATGCTAGGTCAAAGATGTCTCCAGCATCCCCACCACTTTGTTATGTAAGGCATTGTCCTAATATGGTCATGTTCTAGTGTCCTAATATGGTCATGTGGCCATGCTAGGTCAAAGATGTCTCCAGCATCTCCACCACTTTGTTATGTAAGGCATTGTCCTAATATGGTCATGTCCTAGTGTCCTAATATGGTCATGTGGCCATGCTAGGTCAAAGATGTCTCCAGCATCCCCACCACTTTGTTATGTAAGGCATTGTCCTAATATGGTCATGTCATAATGTCCTAATATGGTCCTAATATGGTCATGTGGCCATGCTAGGTCAAAGATGTCTCCAGCATCCCCACCACTATGTAAGGCATTGTCCTAATGTTCTAATATGGTCCTAATATGGTCATGTGACCAAGCTAGGTCAAAGATGTCTCCAGCATCCCCACCACTTTGTTATGTAAGGCATTGTCCTAATATGGTCATGTTCTAATGTCCTAATATGGTCCTAATATGGTCATGTGGCCATGCTAGGTCAAAGATGTCTCCAGCATCCCCACCACTATGTAAGGCATTGTCCTAATGTTCTAATATGGTCCTAATATGGTCATGTGACCATGCTAGGTCAAAGATGTCTCCAGCATCCTCACCACTATGTAAGGCATTGTCCTAATGTCCTAATATGGTCCTGATATGGTCATGTGGCCATGCTAGATCAAAGATGTCTCCAGCATCCCCACCACTTTGTTATGTAAGGCATTGTCCTAATATGGTCATGTCCTAGTGTCCTAATATGGTCCTGATATGGTCATGTGGCCATGCTAGGTCAAAGATGTCTCCAGCATCCCCACCACTTTGTTATGTAAGGCATTGTCCTACTATGGTCCTAATATGGTCATGTGGCCATGCTAGATCAAAGATGTCTCCAGCATCTCCACCACTTTGTTATGTAAGGCAGGGAATTCCATGGCCTCAGCTGATTGAGATGGAAGCCTGCTGTCATTTGAGTCTCCCTTGGGTTCGGGCTGAACCTAACTCACCCTTAAAAGTAAACCCTGAGTTTCGAAAATCCAGCTTCTCTTTCAAATTTCTGGGGTGTGTGTAGGTACATGTTTTTGGTGGCCGTCATCTCAATCCTCTGGCCCGTATTTTGGGCACCTGTCCTCTCCCGCACCTGCTGTACAGGAATGAACCTGGTGCTTACACAGGACAGGACACAGAAGACACCTCTCCACCAGGAGATGGAACATTAAATACCTGTGTAGAGACTCTGATGGGATTTTGTCACCTGGGGCTCACTGCATGGCAGAAGTGCCGGTCTTATATTTTGATGTTAATGTGTTGGAGTGTCAGTGAGACAACAATCATGTGTTCCTCAATAAATGAATAAAATGGAAACACTCAGCCCTCTGTTCAATGTATTCAGAGGTTCCAGGAACTTAATCACAGCCTCCATTGTGCCGCTTCCTCCCTCCGGACGGCTGATCATTGCTCCTCATAGAACCGGCATGATACTGATAGAAGGTGCTTAATTCTACTGAAACCGATATAATGAGGAAGGAGGAAATACAGTTAAAGGAAAATCCATGAAAAAGAACATACAATACAGCAATAAACACTCAGGGTGAAAAGCTATTTACTTCTGTCCTGGAAGGAAAGTTGGGGCACCTGTAGGTTCAGGGCAACAAACTAGCTATTACACACAATGCAGGTTCCATGATCAGTGAACTCTCCCATATCTGCAAAACTGAACTGTGAATTAAACGGTGACCTTGACCTTCTAGATCAGGAGTCTCCAATCTATGGCCCGCGGCCACTATGAGATTTAATGCGGCCCGCAGCTAGGGCCACTGGCATATCCACAGCTCCCAACTGTCCCTGATTTCGAGGGTCTGTCACCGATTTGGAACAAAGTCCCTCTGTGCCTCTTTCCTCCTCATTTGTCCCTCTGATCTATATAGTTGTATATAAATATTTATCTTTCAAAAAGTGTTTCCCAGTGCCAGTGCCAATTTCTAAATTGCTGCATTTGTAGATTTCAAAGCCAATATAAAGGAATAGTAGTGGTAAAAAAATAAATATATTTTTGTATAATTCTCGTTTAAGGGTGTGTGGCAGGGTGTGTGTCCTATACCTACATACTTTTGCTAATAGGTGTCCCTTGTTCCCTTCTCAAAAAGTTGTGAGGTAAGTATGCATACCCTCAGACCCAGTGCACAGACTTAGATTAGTTATCCATCAGATCAGATGAGGACCTTAATGTAAGGGGGGACTCTGATGTTATGAGGGACTCTGATAGGGACCCTGATGTGAGGGAGGACTTTGATGTAAGAGAAGAATATGACCCTGATGTAAGAAGAGACTGTGATTGGGATCCTGATATAAGAGAGGACTCTGATGTAAGGGAGGACTCTGATGTAAGGGAGGACTCTGATGTGAAGAGGGACTATGATGGGGACCCTGATATAAGGGGGACTGTGATATCAGGGAGGGCTCTGATGGGGATCCTGATGTAAGGAGAGACTCTGATGGGGGCCTTTGTGTAAGGGGAGGGGGCTCTGAAGTGATGGGGGGGGGCTTCTGATGTGAAAGAGGTCTTTTGATTTGAAGAGGGACTCTGAAGTGATGTGACCTTTGGGACCTTCAGAGCCCTGCAGCACATCTGTGAGTTTTATGCACATGGGCGGACAAGCCAGAGGTCCCGGACTTCCATGATGAAGTGCAGGGAACCCCGCACTTGTGTAGATGTCCTGAAGGAATGTTAAAGTGATTCTAAAGCTTCACATTTTTAATTTTTTTTTCAAATAAT
>JBBDGP010005712.1:0-57508 GCA_037952835.1 Lithobates septentrionalis | reverse complement strand
AGTATGGGGGTAAAGGGTTTGGTCTCTTGCAGTATTGGGGTCCTGGTAGGTGGTCAGTATGGGGGTGAAGGGTTTGGTCTCTTGCAGTATTGGGGTCCTGGTAGGTGGTCAGTATGGGGGTAAAGGGTTTGGTCTCTTGCAATATTGGGGTGCTGGTACGTGGTCAGTATGGGGGTGAAGGGTTTTGTGTTGCAGTATTGGGGTCCTGGTAGGTGGTCAGTATGGGGGTGAAGGGTTTTGTGTTGCAGTATTGGGGTCCTGGTAGGTGGTCAGTGTGGGGGTGAAGATTTTGGTCTCTTGCAGTATTGGGGTCCTGGTAGGTGGTCAGTATTGGGTGAAGGGTTTTGTCTTGCAGTATTGGGGTCCTGGTAGGTGGTCAGTATTGGGGTGAAGGGTTTTGTCTTGCAGTATTGGGGTCCTGGTAGGTGGTCAGTATGGGGGTGAAGGGTTTTGTCTTGCAGTATTGGGGTCCTGGTAGGTGGTCAGTATGGGGGTGAAGGGTTTTGTCTCTTGCAGTATTGGGGTCCTGGTAGGTGGTCAGTATGGGGGTGAAGGGTTTTGTCTCTTGCAGTATTGGGGTGAAGGGTTTTGTCTTGCAGTATTGGGGTCCTGGTAGGTGGTCAGTATGGGGGTGGAGGATTTGGTCTCTTGCAGTATTGGGGTGAAGGGTTTTGTCTTGCAGTATTGGGGTCCTGGTAGGTGGTCAGTATGGGGGTGCAGGGTTTTGTCTTGTAGTATTGGGGTCCTGGTAGGTGGTCAGTATTGGGGGGGAAAGGGTTTTGTCTTGCAGTATTGGGGTCCTGGTAGGTGGTCAGTATGGGGGTGCAGGGTTTTGTCTTGCAGTATTGGGGTCCTGGTATGTGGTCAGTATTGGGGTGAAGGGTTTTGTCTTGCAGTATTGGGGTCCTGGTAGGTGGTCAGTATGGGGGTGAAGGGTTTTGTCTTGCAGTATTGGGGTCCTGGTAGGTGGTCAGTATGGGGGTGAAGGGTTTTGTCTTGCAGTATTGGGTCCTGGTAGGTGGTCAGTATGGGGGTGAAGGGTTTTGTCTTGCAGTATTGGGGTCCTGGTAGGTGGTCAGTATGGGGGTGAAGGGTTTTGTCTCTTGCAGTATTGGAGTGAAGGGTTTTGTCTTGCAGTATTGGGGTCCTGGTAGGTGGTCAGTATGGGGGTGAAGGGTTTTGTCTCTTGCAGTATTGGGGTGAAGGGTTTTGTCTTGCAGTATTGGGGTCCTGGTAGGTGGTCAGTATGGGGGTGAAGGGTTTGGTCTCTTGCAGTATTGGGGTGAAGGGTTTTGTCCTGCAGTATTGGGGTCCTGGTAGGTGGTCAGTATGGGGGTGAAGGGTTTTGTCTCTTGCAGTATTGGGGTGAAGGGTTTGGTCTTGCAGTATTGGGGTCCTGGTAGGTGGTCAGTATTGGGGTGAAGGGTTTGGTCTCTTGCAGTATTGGGGTGAAGGGTTTTGTCTCTTGCAGTATTGGGGTCCTGGTAGGTGGTCAGTATTGGGGTGAAGGGTTTGGTCTCTTGCAGTATTGGGGTGAAGGGTTTGGTCTTGCAGTATTGGGGTCCTGGTAGGTGGTCAGTATAGGGGTGAAGGGTTTGGTCTCTTGCAGTATTGGGGTGAAGGGTTTTGTCTTGCAGTATTGGGGTCCTGGTAGGTGGTCAGTATGGGGGTGAAGGGTTTGGTCTCTTGCAGTATTGGGGTGAAGGGTTTGGTCTTGCTGTATTGGGTCCTGGTAGGTGGTCAGTATAGGGGTGAAGGGTTTGGTCTCTTGCAGTATTGGGGTGAAGGGTTTGGTCTTGCTGTATTGGGGTCCTGGTAGGTGGTCAGTATAGGGGTGAAGGTTTGGTCTCTTGCAGTATTGGGGTGAAGGGTTTGGTCTTGCTGTATTGGGGTCCTGGTAGGTGGTCAGTATAGGGGTGAAGGGTTTGGTCTCTTGCAGTATTGGGGTGAAGGGTTTGGTCTTGCAGTATTGGGGTCCTGGTAGGTGGTCAGTATGGGGGTGAAGGGTTTGGTCTCTTGCAGTATTGGGGTGAAGGGTTTGGTCTTGCAGTATTGGGGTCCTGGTAGGTGGTCAGTATTGGGTGAAGGGTTTTGTCTTGCAGTATTGGGGTCCTGGTAGGTGGTCAGTATAGGGGTGAAGGATTTGGTCTCTTGCAGTATTGGGGTGAAGGGTTTGGTCTTGCTGTATTGGGGTCCTGGTAGGTGGTCAGTATAGGGGTGAAGGATTTGGTCTCTTGCAGTATTGGGGTGAAGGGTTTGGTCTTGCTGTATTGGGGTCCTGGTAGGTGGTCAGTATAGGGGTGAAGGATTTGGTCTCTTGCAGTATTGGGGTGAAGGGTTTGGTCTTGCTGTATTGGGGTCCTCTCGGAACTCTCTGGGGTTTTGCATTCTCTGTAGTTGGACTTTCCCACACAATCCAGAGACCTTTTGGCAGATCCATTTTCCTCAAAGCTCCTTTGGGGGTGAAGGGTTTGTGGGGAGCTTTTCAATGCTAAACCTCTGAGGCATCATATGGGGTGCAGAGATTGTTGGGACCCAGTGAACACTCTAGAACTTTCTGAACGGCATGTCTGACTGGAGCTGAACGGATATAGAAGAGATACCGGGGATGGGTCAGGAAGGAATAGAACTCTATACCATTCGTTTTCCCGTATTGCACAATTCTGTACAGCGGGAAACTGAATCCATTCCCAATACAGAACCTGATCAATACGGATCAATGATTAGAATAAAGTCAGGACTATTATTGGTGAACTGATCAGATGCGGCACACGGGACTTAAAATTGTCAGAACCGTTCCCCTCTCTGTAGGTCTATGGAGGGGGAGGGGGGGTTCTATGGAGGGGGGGGAGGGGGGTTCTATGGAGGGGGAGGGGGGGTTCTATGGAGGGGGAGGGGGGGGTTCTATGGAGGGGGAGGGGGGGTTCTATGGAGGGGGGGTTCTATGGAGGGGAGGGGGGGGTTCTATGGAGGGGCAGGGGGGGTTCTATGGAGGGGCAGGGGGGGGGGGTCTATGGGGGAGAATGAAATGACTTTGTCTCCATTGGTTGCCATTCCTTGGCGGACTTTCACAATAGCGGTGTTGGAATGAATGTCGGTGTGTTTTGCTGACAGTCCAGATAAGGCGTCTGATAATGGAGTCCCATAATTTCCACTCGCCATGTACGGCGTCCTTTGTTCAACTGTTTGTCCGGGCGTGTGGGCGCGTCCCCGGGCACCCCCCGGGCGTGTGGGCGCGTCCCCGGGCTCCCCCGGGCGTGTGGGCGCGTCCCCGGGCTCCCCCCGGGCGTGTGGGCGCGTCCCCGGGCTCCCCCCGGGCGTGTGGGCGCGTCCCCGGCTCCCCCCGGGCGTGTGGGCGCGTCCCCGGGCTCCCCCCGGGCGTGTGGGCGCGTCCCCGGGCTCCCCCCGGGCGTGTGGGCGCGTCCCGGGCTCCCCCGGGCGTGTGGGCGCGTCCCCGGGCTCCCCCCGGGCGTGTGGGCGCGTCCCGGGTTCCGCCAGTCTTCTGTGGAATACACTTACAATTAGGCGCCATGCACGCTGAACCTCATAAACGTCGGTTTTTGGGAGTTTGGACATTTTCGGACAGGCAATAAACTCCCCTCTATGTTATCCTATGGGGGGGGGGGACACACAAGGAGGTTTATCAGCGGAGATTATGGGATGTTTGAATGCCATAAAATCGTGTTCAGAAGTTGTTTTTCTGACCACAAAAAAACCCAAACGCTGATAAAGTCGATAAACGCTCAAACGTGGCTCATCCGTGTTTAACGTTTTTGATCCATTGAAAAAAAAAAATTAAAAAAAAAGCTAACACAGAAAACCGCTTCTGCAAAAAACGTTAAATGTTGAGACTCTGCAAAGCTGCCGGCGTTTTTATAAACGTTATTTTAACGTCCAATGTGCATGGAGCCTTAGAGCTGCACAATTAATCGTTAATCGAAATCGCGATCTTTTTTTCTTCGCGATCTTTAAAACATCATGTCGCGGTTCTTTCTAACAAGTGCAGAGAGTTCTCACAGCTGGAAAGAAAATGAAATAATCCAGGCAGCCCTCCAAATGTAATCACAACACAGAATAATATCCATAGAAATGTAGAAACAAAGTATCTTTTCATTCTTATCAAAGGAAAGAACTCCGGAGTGTAAATGAAGGAGGTTCAACCATTTCAAGACCAAACTGACATTTAAGTAAAAATCATTATTTTCTGCTAGAAAATTACTTGGAACACCCAAACATATTTATTAGCAGAGACCCTATAGAATAAAATGGTGGTTGTTGCAATATGTTGCACGCACTCTGTGGGCGTGTGTGGGGCGTTGCGGTCGTTACGGCCCCCCATCCAGAATGACAAATCCTTGCAGGCACACTTTGTCACCTTTTGATCATTTCCTTCCTCTCGCTGTGATGTGACGTCACTTTGACATGAAAACAGATTCAATCTGCTTGCATTTTCCTCCTCATCGCCATCCTAATAGAAATTAATTTCCATTTCTATTTCTTTCCTTATACACTGATGTCATCACTTGGTCTCTGTGCTTCTCTATGCAATGCAGGCAGATAATGGCTGGTGGGAGGGGCCAGCAGGGGGCGGTACATAGCCCTCGGTCCTGATGCAAGCAGGGGGAGGAGTTGTACAAATATCAATATGCCTTGGGCAGGTTTAAGCCTGGAGGAGTGGGTGTTTCTAAGCAGGCTGTATTTGCATGGGTAACGCCCACATGTGATGCTGATCCTTGATTGGAACAACTAAATTCAATGAATAAAAAGGGTGGGGACAGTCAGGCTGGGAGGAAAGTGCTAGATGACCCTGGATGTTGTCCAGCCAGGAAATGAGGCGGGGCTCTATCTGACGATTGTTTTTCTTTTTTCTTGCAGCACTGATTACCTTCGATCAGCTGAGATGACTGAGGTAATAATGAATACTCAGCCCATGGATGAGATGGGACTCAGCCCCCGCAAAGACTCCTATCAGGTAGGTGGGGTGGGGAGAAAAATGACTGTTGGGGAAATTTTGAACATTGAACGTTCCTTTTTGGCGCCTCACTGCCCCCCCCCCCCCCCCAAAAAAAGCCAATGTTAATGGTTCACGGGCAATGGGGGGGAGTGGGTGGGGAGGTTCTTGGGGGAGGGGGTGAGTGGGGAGGTTTCCGGACAATGGGGGAGGGGGTGAGTGGGGATGTTCTTGGGGGAGGGGGTTAGTGGGGAGGTTCTTGGGGGAGGGGGTGAGTGGGGAGGTTCTTGGGGGAGGGGGTGAGTGGGGAGGTTCTTGGGGGGAGGGGGTGAGTGGGGAGGTTCTTGGGGGAGGGGGTGAGTGGGGAGGTTCTTGGGGGAGGGGGTGAGTGGGGAGGTTCTTGGGGGAGGGGGTGAGTGGGGAGGTTCCCGGGCAATGGGGGGGTGAGTGGGGAGCTTCTCGGACAATGGGGGGGTGAGTGGGGAGCTTCTCGGGCAATGGGGGGGTGAGTGGGGAGCTTCTCGGGCAATGGGGGGGTGAGTGGGAGCTTCTCGGGCAATGGGGGGTGAGTGGGGAGCTTCTCGGGCAATGGGGGGGTGAGTGGGGAGCTTCTCGGACAATGGGGGGGTGAGTGGGGAGCTTCTCGGACAATGGGGGGGTGAGTGGGGAGCTCTCGGACAATGGGGGGTGAGTGGGGAGCTTCTCGGACAATGGGGGGGTGAGTGGGGAGCTTCTCGGACAATGGGGGGTGAGTGGGGAGCTTCTCGGACAATGGGGGGGTGAGTGGGGAGGTTTTTGGACAATGGGGGGGTGAGTGGGGAGGTTTTTGGACAATGGGGGGGTGAGTGGGAGGTTTTTGGACAATGGGGGGGTGAGTGGGAGGTTTTGGACAATGGGGGGGTGAGTGGGGAGGTTTTTGGACAATGGGGGGGTGAGTGGGGAGGTTTTCGGACAATGGGGGGGTGAGTGGGGAGGTTTTCGGACAATGGGGGGGGTGTGTGGGGAGGTTTTCGGACAATGGGGGGGTGAGTGGGAAAGTTCTCGGACAATGGGGGGGGTGAGTGGGGAGGATCTCGGACAATGGGGGGGGGTGAGTGGGGAGGTTCTCGGACAATGGGGGGGGGGGTGAGTGGGGAGGTTCTCGGACAATGGGGGGGTGAGTGGGGAGGTTTTCGGACAATGGGGGGGTGAGTGGGGAGGTTTTCGGACAATGGGGGGTGAGTGGGGAGGTTTTCGGACAATGGGGGGGGTGTGTGGGGAGGTTTTCGGACAATGGGGGGGGTGAGTGGGGAGGTTCTCGGACAATGGGGGGGTGAGTGGGGAGGTTCTCGGACAATGGGGGGTGAGTGGGGAGGTTTTGGACAATGGGGGGGTGAGTGGGGAGGTTTTTGGACAATGGGGGGGTGAGTGGGGAGGTTTTTGGACAATGGGGGGGTGAGTGGGAGGTTTTCGGACAATGGGGGGGTGAGTGGGGAGGTTCTCGGACAATGGGGGGTGAGTGGGGAGGTTTTCGGACAATGGGGGGGGTGAGTGGGGAGGTTCTCGGACAATGGGGGGGTGAGTGGGGAGGATCTCGGACAATGGGGGGGGGGGTGAGTGGGGAGGTTCTCGGACAATGGGGGGTGAGTGGGGAGGTTTTCGGACAATGGGGGGGTGAGTGGGGAGGTTTTCGGACAATGGGGGGGTGAGTGGGGAGGTTCTCGGACAATGGGGGGGTGAGTGGGGAGGTTTTCGGACAATGGGGGGGTGAGTGGGGAGGATCTCGGACAATGGGGGGGGGGGTGAGTGGGAGGTTCTCGGACAATGGGGGGGTGAGTGGGGAGGTTTTCGGACAATGGGGGGGTGTGTGGGGAGGTTTTCGGACAATGGGGGGGTGAGTGGGGAGGATCTCGGACAATGGGGGGGTGAGTGGGGGGTGGAGTGGGGAGGTTTTCGGACAATGGGGGGTGTGTGGGGAGGTTTTCGGACAATGGGGGGGTGAGTGGGGAGGTTTTCGGACAATGGGGGGGTGAGTGGGGAGGTTTTCGGACAATGGGGGGGTGAGTGGGGAGGTTCTCGGACAATGGGGGGGTGAGTGGGGAGGTTTTCGGACAATGGGGGGTGAGTGGGGAGGTTTTCGGACAATGGGGGGGTGAGTGGGGAGGTTTTCGGACAATGGGGGGGTGAGTGGGGAGGTTTTCGGACAATGGGGGGGTGAGTGGGGAGGTTCTCGGACAATGGGGGGGTGAGTGGGGAGGTTTTCGGACAATGGGGGGGTGAGTGGGGAGGTCTCGGACAATGGGGGGGGTGAGTGGGGAGGTTCTCGGACAGTCACTATTGCTGACTTGTGATGGTGCATGTTCCAGGGCTGTCATTCCTGATCCTTCTGACCTGGAACAGTCACCTTGGAACCTTCAGAAACAAGTCGGCAGTGCCGGCCTTGTACCCCAGTCCTTTGTACCCCAAAAGGTTCTCTTTAATCTGCATTTTATCCAACCCTGGTTCTAATCTCATGCTGCTCTGTGCAACCTCCCTCTCATGCTCCATTGGGTCCGGGAAGAACCAGGGAACGCCCACTCCTCAGGTTGAGACTCTGGGGGCAGTCAGTGATTGGTGGGGGGATGGCGATCAGTGGGGAGTGTGATGGTGACAATGGGAGCGGGTGTAGGTATGGTCATGGGGGTGACAGTGGAATAGTATGCCGGTGTGGGGGGGAGATGGGTGGTCAGCTGAGGTATTTGGAGCGGGATGTTGGGGTGGGGGCGGGGGGTTGTGGCGGTGTAAGGGGGAGGAGAGTGCGTTGGTGGGATGCGGTGGAGGGAGTCCACATCAGTGAAGGTGATTGGTGGAGAAGACGGCTGGCCTTTTCTGTAGAGAATGTTTTCTCAGTCTGCGGCGGACAATAGACGATGGTTCTTCTGGAACAAGCAGTAGAATTCCATACGTCTTCCTGCGATATCGATGCTAAATTTGGACGGGGTGACAAGCGTCCCGCTAATGCCACTTGGCAGTCATGTGCGTAATGGACTTTCTAGCGCTATAAGCCCCAGCAGATCAGCCGGCTGGGACTAAGCCGCTAAGACGTCAGTTTATCTGTAAATAAAAGACGCAGATGCTGTACAAAGGAGGGAGGAGGAGCCGTATAGAGAGGCCAATCAGGATCTGGTAGAAGGTGGAGGAGCCGTATAGAGGGGCCAATCAGGATCTGGTAGAAGGTGGAGGAGCCGTATAGAGAGGCCAATCAGGATCTGGTAGAAGGTGGAGGAGCCGGATAGAGAGGCCAATCAGGATCTGGTAGAAGGTGGAGGAGCCGTATAGAGGGGCCAATCAGGATCTGGTAGAAGGTGGAGGAGCCGTATAGAGGGGCCAATCAGGATCTGGTAGAAGGTGGAGGAGCCGTATAGAGAGGCCAATCAGGATCTGGTAGAAGGTGGAGGAGCCGTATAGAGGGGCCAATCAGGATCTGGTAGAAGGTGGAGGAGCCGTATAGAGAGGCCAATCAGGATCTGGTAGAAGGTGGAGGGCATTACAGGTGAAAAGTTGTCTATAGCACCCGGATATTCCCTTTAATTCCTTCATACATGATTGGACAGTTGGGGGTTGTATGGACAGTTGGCTCCCTGGAAGGAGACCTGAAGTCCAGAAGTGGGGGGGGAAGAATTGATCTCTTCCAATGGTCAGTCTGTAGACCTCGGTCTCTATGGGAAGCAATATTCCCTATAATTCTAAATCCCAAAATGCAGAGCCTGGTTGCTATGGGCAATAAGACTTCTCTCTGGACCTCAGGGGTGGGGTAATGCTCCCCTTTTTCTTATGTGTTTTGGAATCCTCCTATGAACATCGGCTTGGCTCTGTAATGTTCCCACTTAATTCTGATGCTCAGTTGTGTCTATGGGACACAAGAAATGGCCCCTATGTAGATCTAGGGCTTTGTGGACTAGAAATATCCCTTTTAATCCTCCTGTAGTCAGTCGGTTGGCTATAACCAGACTTTCCCAAACAGGCCCCCCTTCCCCATGGGGTCTTCATGATGCAATCATGGTGGTCCTCAGTTTTCATGTTCTACTGATTTTTTTTTTTTTTTTTTTTTTAAGGGAATGTCTTTTCAGTGTCTCTGAAAACTTGTTATCCCGGAATATACCTGATCCCTATTACTGACCACTTGTCTCACTTTCCAATCACATTTGGTTTCATTTTCATTAACTAGATGCTCTTCACTTAAGATAAAGGTGGTGATAGATCTGGAATAGTTGGTGTTTTTTCGCCTAATATGATCATAGGAAGAGGATTTGGATAGTTGGTGCCAATATTACCATTAGAAGAGATCTCAGGTAGTTGCTTCCAACTTGGTATGACACGAAGAAAATATCTTGGATAGTTGGTGATATAACCATAGGAGACTCGAATATTTGTCAGTTGTGCCCAATATGACCACAGAAAAGTGATGTTTGGTGGCTCTGGCCTGATGTGACCATAGGAAGGGATCTGGGATAGTTGGGGGTTCTGGCCTGATGTGATCATAGGAAGGGATCTGGGATAGTTGGGGGTTCCGGCCTGATGTGACCATAGGAAGGGATCTGGGATAGTTGGGGGTTCTGGCCTGATGTGACCATAGGAAGGGATCTGGGATAGTTGGGGGTTCTGGCCTGATGTGACCATAGGAAGGGTTCTGGGATAGTTGGGGGTTCCGGCCTGATGTGACCATAGGAAGGGATCTGGGATAGTTGGGGGTTCTGGCCTGATGTGACCATAGGAAGGGATCTGGGATAGTTGGGGGTTCTGGCCTGATGTGACCATAGGAAGGGATCTGGGATAGTTGGGGGTTCCGGCCTGATGTGACCATAGGAAGGGATCTGGGATAGTTGGGGGTTCTGGCCTGATGTGACCATAGGAAGGGATCTGGGATAGTTGGGGGTTCTGGCCTGATGTGATCATAGGAAGGGATCTGGGATAGTTGGGGGTTCTGGCCTGATGTGACCATAGGAAGGGATCTGGGATAGTTGGGGGTTCTGGCCTGATGTGACCATAGGAAGGGATCTGGGATAGTTGGGGGTTCTGGCCTGATGTGACCATAGGAAGGGATCTGGGATAGTTGGGGGTTCTGGCCTGATGTGACCATAGGAAGGGTTCTGGGATAGTTGGGGGTTCCGGCCTGATGTGACCATAGGAAGGGATCTGGGATAGTTGGGGGTTCTGGCCTGATGTTGCCATAGGAAGAGAGATGGGATAGTTGGGGGTTCTGGCCTGATGTGACCATAGGAAGGGATCTGGGATAGTTGGGGGTTCTGGCCTGATGTGACCATAGGAAGGGATCTGGGATAGTTGGGGGTTCTGGCCTGATGTGACCATAGGAATAGATATGGGATAGTTGGGGGTTCTGGCCTGATGTGACCATAGGAAGGGATCTGGGATAGTTGGGGGTTCTGGCCTGATGTGACCATAGGAAGGGTTCTGGGATAGTTGGGGGTTCCGGCCTGATGTGACCATAGGAAGGGATCTTGGATAGATGGGGGTTCCGGCTTGATGTGACCATAGGAATAGATATGGGATAGTTGGGGGTTCCGGCCTGATGTGACCATAGGAAGGGATCTTGGATAGTTGGGGGTTCTGGCCTGATGTGACCATAGGAAGGGATCTGGGATAGTTGGGGGTTCCGGCCTGATGTGACCATAGGAAGGGATCTGGGATAGTTGGGGGTTCTGGCCTGATGTGACCATAGGAAGGGATCTGGGATAGATGGGGGTTCCGGCCTGATGTGACCATAGGAAGGGATCTGGGATAGTTGGGGGTTCTGGCCTGATGTGACCATAGGAAGGGATCTGGGATAGTTGGGGGTTCCGGCCTGATGTGACCATAGGAAGGGATCTTGGATAGATGGGGGTTCCGGCCCAATATAACAGTGTGGTTGTTAAAGTGAACCTGTACTTTGCCCATTTGGTTAGTGTCGGGTTCCATTTATAACCCGGTACTACCATATTCTGAGGTGTAACTGCCTCTATTGGCCTGAGCATTGTATTGGCTGAGCGCAGGGGGCGTGGCGATTCCTTAGCCTTGTTTATATTCGGCTCACACGATGTTGCTGTATATAGCGCGGTGATCCTCTAAGCCCGGCTAAGCCCATCACACGTAATGCCGCGTCCTTGTCCCTGGAAATAGTCTTAATCCGATCAGTAAGTTTAGTGCTTCTCACTGGCTTTCAGAGGAAATTCTGACTTCACGCGCTTCGCCTTGCTGAAGAATGAACGGAAATGGCGAAACAGGAAGCCCAGAGCTGAGACTTCTCATGGCTCTCAGACAAGCAAACTATTGCTGTTGGTTTTCCCGTGGAGATTGAAAGGGAAATTGTGATTGGTCAGTGTGGGGATTTGGGTTCCAGTTCATTGTCGCTGGGTCCCATCACAATATGGCCGCCTTCACTGGACAGGTTCTCTTTAGGATGCAGCATAAGTCTCTGAGCTCCCCTCTCACCAGTCTTGTTCTCAGTTATGATTGGAATGGCGGTCTTTCTGTTCATTGCTGTATTGAGGCTCAGCTGGGCGTGCGCCCCCGAGGCAGCCGGCATCGAAGAATCCAGCGCTCACTTCAGCGGCTTTAATGGTTTTCTAAATTACTTTTATCTGAATTGTTTGCATGCGGCGTGACCTCTGACACGACCCCAGAGCGCCGATCAGTGGAGGCTGCCAAAATAAATTGCCAGAAAATGACTTTCTGATAAATCTTTGAAAGATGCTGATAAGCCAAAGAGAACCAGTCACAGATGTTTATAGGCCAATGTCCCAAGAGACCCCCCCTCCTTGTTCTGGGCGAGACCCCCCCCCCTCCTTGTTCTGGGCGAGACCCCCCCTCCTCCTTGTTCTGGGCGAGACCCCCCCTCCTCCTTGTTCTGGGCGAGACCCCCCCTCCTCCTTGTTCTGGGCGAGACCCCCCCTCCTCCTTGTTCTGGGCGAGACCCCCCCTCCTCGTTCTGGGCGAGACCCCCCCTCCTCCTTGTTCTGGGCGAGACCCCCCCTCCTCCTTGTTCTGGGCGAGACCCCCCCTCCTCCTTGTTCTGGGCGAGACCCCCCCTCCTCCTTGTTCTGGGCGAGACCCCCCCTCCTCCTTGTTCTGGGCGAGACCCCCCCTCCTCCTTGTTCTGGGCGAGACCCCCCCTCCTCCTTGTTCTGGGCGAGACCCCCCCTCCTCCTTGTTCTGGGCGAGACCCCCCCCCTCCTTGTTCTGGGCGAGACCCCCCCCCCTCCTTGTTCTGGGCGAGACGCCCCCCCCTCCTCCTTGTTCTGGGCGAGACGCCCCCCCCTCCTCCTTGTTCTGGGCGAGATGCCCCCCCCTCCTCCTTGTTCTGGGCGAGATGCCCCCCCCTCCTCCTTGTTCTGGGCGAGATGCCCCCCCCCTCCTCCTTGTTCTGGGCGAGATGCCCCCCCCTCCTCCTTGTTCTGGGCGAGATGCCCCCCCTCCTCCTTGTTCTGGGCGAGACGCCCCCCTCCTCCTTGTTCTGGGCGAGACGCCCCCCCTCCTCCTTGTTCTGGGCGAGACGCCCCCCCTCCTCCTTGTTCTGGGCGAGACGCCCCCCCTCCCTCCTTGTTCTGGGCGAGACGCCCCCCCTCCTCCTTGTTCTGGGCGAGACGCCCCCCCTCCTCCTTGTTCTGGGCGAGACGCCCCCCCTCCTCCTTGTTCTGGGCGAGACGCCCCCCCTCCTCCTTGTTCTGGGCGAGACGCCCCCCCTCCTCCTTGTTCTGGGCGAGACGCCCCCCCCTCCTCCTTGTTCTGGGCGAGACGCCCCCCCTCCTCCTTGTTCTGGGCGAGACGCCCCCCCTCCTCCTTGTTCTGGGCGAGACGCCCCCCCTCCTCCTTGTTCTGGGCGAGACGCCCCCCCTCCTCCTTGTTCTGGGCGAGACGCCCCCCCTCCTCCTTGTTCTGGGCGAGACGCCCCCCCTCCTCCTTGTTCTGGGCGAGACGCCCCCCCTCCTCCTTGTTCTGGGCGAGACGCCCCCCCTCCTCCTTGTTCTGGGCGAGACGCCCCCCTCCTCCTTGTTCTGGGCGAGACGCCCCCCCTCCTCCTTGTTCTGGGCGAGACGCCCCCCCCTCCTCCTTGTTCTGGGCGAGACGCCCCCCCCTCCTCCTTGTTCTGGGCGAGACGCCCCCCCCTCCTCCTTGTTCTGGGCGAGACGCCCCCCCCTCCTCCTTGTTCTGGGCGAGACGCCCCCCCCTCCTCCTTGTTCTGGGCGAGACGCCCCCCCCTCCTCCTTGTTCTGGGCGAGACGCCCCCCCCTCCTCCTTGTTCTGGGCGAGACGCCCCCCCTCCTCCTTGTTCTGGGCGAGACGCCCCCCCCTCCTCCTTGTTCTGGGCGAGACGCCCCCCCCTCCTCCTTGTTCTGGGCGAGACGCCCCCCCCTCCTCCTTGTTCTGGGCGAGACGCCCCCCCCTCCTCCTTGTTCTGGGCGAGACGCCCCCCCTCCTCCTTGTTCTGGGCGAGACGCCCCCCCCCTCCTCCTTGTTCTGGGCGAGACGCCCCCCTCCTCCTTGTTCTGGGCGAGACGCCCCCCCCTCCTCCTTGTTCTGGGCGAGACGCCCCCCCCTCCTCCTTGTTCTGGGCGAGACGCCCCCCCTCCTCCTTGTTCTGGGCGAGACCCCCCCTCCTCCTTGTTCTGGGCGAGACCCCCCCCCCTCCTTGTTCTGGGCGAGACCCCCCCCCCTCCTTGTTCTGGGCGAGACGCCCCCCCCTCCTCCTTGTTCTGGGCGAGACCCCCCCCTCCTCCTTGTTCTGGGCGAGACGCCCCCCCTCCTCCTTGTTCTGGGCGAGACGCCCCCCCTCCTCCTTGTTCTGGGCGAGACGCCCCCCCTCCTCCTTGTTCTGGGCGAGACGCCCCCCCTCCTCCTTGTTCTGGGCGAGACGCCCCCCCTCCTTGTTCTGGGCGAGACGCCCCCCCTCCTCCTTGTTCTGGGCGAGACGCCCCCCCCCCTCCTCCTTGTTCTGGGCGAGACCCCCCCCCTCCTCCTTGTTCTGGGCGAGACGCCCCCCCTCCTCCTTGTTCTGGGCGAGACGCCCCCCCTCCTCCTTGTTCTGGGCGAGACCCCCCCTCCTCCTTGTTCTGGGCGAGACCCCCCCTCCTCCTTGTTCTGGGCGAGACCCCCCCTCCTCCTTGTTCTGGGCGAGACCCCCCCCTCCTCCTTGTTCTGGGCGAGACCCCCCCTCCTCCTTGTTCTGGGCGAGACCCCCCCTCCTCCTTGTTCTGGGCGAGACCCCCCCCTCCTCCTTGTTCTGGGCGAGACCCCCCCCCCTCCTTGTTCTGGGCGAGACCCCCCCCCCCTCCTTGTTCTGGGCGAGACGCCCCCCCTCCTCCTTGTTCTGGGCGAGACGCCCCCCCCTCCTCCTTGTTCTGGGCGAGATGCCCCCCCCTCCTCCTTGTTCTGGGCGAGATGCCCCCCCCTCCTCCTTGTTCTGGGCGAGATGCCCCCCCCTCCTCCTTGTTCTGGGCGAGATGCCCCCCCCTCCTCCTTGTTCTGGGCGAGATGCCCCCCCCTCCTCCTTGTTCTGGGCGAGACGCCCCCCCCTCCTCCTTGTTCTGGGCGAGACGCCCCCCCTCCTCCTTGTTCTGGGCGAGACGCCCCCCCTCCTCCTTGTTCTGGGCGAGACGCCCCCCCTCCTCCTTGTTCTGGGCGAGACGCCCCCCTCCTCCTTGTTCTGGGCGAGACGCCCCCCCTCCTCCTTGTTCTGGGCGAGACGCCCCCCCTCCTCCTTGTTCTGGGCGAGACGCCCCCCCTCCTCCTTGTTCTGGGCGAGACGCCCCCCCTCCTCCTTGTTCTGGGCGAGACGCCCCCCTCCTCCTTGTTCTGGGCGAGACGCCCCCCCTCCTCCTTGTTCTGGGCGAGACGCCCCCCCTCCTCCTTGTTCTGGGCGAGACGCCCCCCCCTCCTCCTTGTTCTGGGCGAGACGCCCCCCCTCCTCCTTGTTCTGGGCGAGACGCCCCCCCCCCTCCTCCTTGTTCTGGGCGAGACGCCCCCCTCCTCCTTGTTCTGGGCGAGACGCCCCCCCCTCCTCCTTGTTCTGGGCGAGACGCCCCCCCCTCCTCCTTGTTCTGGGCGAGACGCCCCCCCCTCCTCCTTGTTCTGGGCGAGACGCCCCCCCCTCCTCCTTGTTCTGGGCGAGACGCCCCCCCCTCCTCCTTGTTCTGGGCGAGACGCCCCCCCCTCCTCCTTGTTCTGGGCGAGACGCCCCCCCCTCCTCCTTGTTCTGGGCGAGACGCCCCCCCCCTCCTCCTTGTTCTGGGCGAGACGCCCCCCCCTCCTCCTTGTTCTGGGCGAGACGCCCCCCCCCTCCTCCTTGTTCTGGGCGAGACGCCCCCCTCCTCCTTGTTCTGGGCGAGACGCCCCCCCCTCCTCCTTGTTCTGGGCGAGACGCCCCCCCCTCCTCCTTGTTCTGGGCGAGACGCCCCCCCTCCTCCTTGTTCTGGGCGAGACCCCCCCTCCTCCTTGTTCTGGGCGAGACCCCCCCCCCTCCTTGTTCTGGGCGAGACCCCCCCCCCTCCTTGTTCTGGGCGAGACGCCCCCCCCCTCCTCCTTGTTCTGGGCGAGACCCCCCCCTCCTCCTTGTTCTGGGCGAGACGCCCCCCCTCCTCCTTGTTCTGGGCGAGACGCCCCCCCTCCTCCTTGTTCTGGGCGAGACGCCCCCCCTCCTCCTTGTTCTGGGCGAGACGCCCCCCTCCTCCTTGTTCTGGGCGAGACGCCCCCCCTCCTCCTTGTTCTGGGCGAGACGCCCCCCCCTCCTCCTTGTTCTGGGCGAGACGCCCCCCCTCCTCCTTGTTCTGGGCGAGACGCCCCCCCCTCCTCCTTGTTCTGGGCGAGACGCCCCCCCTCCTCCTTGTTCTGGGCGAGACGCCCCCCCTCCTCCTTGTTCTGGGCGAGACGCCCCCCCCCTCCTCCTTGTTCTGGGCGAGACCCCCCCCTCCTCCTTGTTCTGGGCGAGACGCCCCCCCCTCCTCCTTGTTCTGGGCGAGACGCCCCCCCCTCCTCCTTGTTCTGGGCGAGACGCCCCCCCCTCCTCCTTGTTCTGGGCGAGACGCCCCCCCTCCTCCTTGTTCTGGCGAGACCCCCCTCCTCCTTGTTCTGGGCGAGACCCCCCCCCCTCCTTGTTCTGGGCGAGACGCCCCCCCCTCCTCCTTGTTCTGGGCGAGACCCCCCCTCCTCCTTGTTCTGGGCGAGACGCCCCCCCCTCCTCCTTGTTCTGGGCGAGACGCCCCCCCTCCTTGTTCTGGGCGAGACGCCCCCCCCCTCCTTGTTCTGGGCGAGACGCCCCCCCCCCTCCTTCTTGTTCTGGGCGAGACGCCCCCCCCTCCTCCTTGTTCTGGGCGAGACGCCCCCCCCCCTCTTGTTCTGGGCGAGACGCCCCCCCCCTCTTGTTCTGGGCGAGACGCCCCCCCCTCCTCCTTGTTCTGGGCGAGACGCCCCCCCCTCCTCCTTGTTCTGGGCGAGATGCCCCCCCTCCTCCTTGTTCTGGGCGAGATGCCCCCCCTCCTCCTTGTTCTGGGCGAGACGCCCCCCCCTCCTCCTTGTTCTGGGCGAGACGCCCCCCCCTCCTCCTTGTTCTGGGCGAGACGCCCCCCCCTCCTCCTTGTTCTGGGCGAGACGCCCCCCCTCCTCCTTGTTCTGGGCGAGACGCCCCCCCTCCTCCTTGTTCTGGGCGAGACGCCCCCCCCTCCTCCTTGTTCTGGGCGAGACGCCCCCCCCTCCTCCTTGTTCTGGGCGAGACGCCCCCCCCCTCCTCCTTGTTCTGGGCGAGACGCCCCCCCCCTCCTCCTTGTTCTGCGCGAGACGCCCCCCCCTCCTCCTTGTTCTGGGCGAGACGCCCCCCCTCCTCCTTGTTCTGGGCGAGACGCCCCCCCCCTCCTCCTTGTTCTGGGCGAGACGCCCCCCCCCTCCTCCTAGTTCTGGGCGAGACGCCCCCCCCCCTCCTCCTTGTTCTGGGCGAGACGCCCCCCCCCCTCCTCCTAGTTCTGGGCGAGACGCCCCCCCCCTCCTCCTTGTTCTGGGCGAGACGCCCCCCCCTCCTCCTTGTTCTGGGCGAGACGCCCCCCCCCCTCCTCCTTGTTCTGGGCGAGACGCCCCTCCTCCTTGTTCTGGGCGAGACGCCCCTCCTCCTTGTTCTGGGCGAGACGCCCCTCCTCCTTGTTCTGGGCGAGACGCCCCTCCTCCTTGTTCTGGGCGAGACGCCCCTCCTCCTTGTTCTGGGCGAGACGCCCCTCCTCCTTGTTCTGGGCGAGACGCCCCCCCCTCCTCCTTGTTCTGGGCGAGACGCCCCCCCCCTCCTCCTTGTTCTGGGCGAGACGCCCCCCCCTCCTTGTTCTGGGCGAGACGCCCCCCCCTCCTCCTTGTTCTGGGCGAGACGCCCCCCCCTCCTCCTTGTTCTGGGCGAGACGCCCCCCCCTCCTCCTTGTTCTGGGCGAGACGCCCCCCCCTCCTCCTTGTTCTGGGCGAGACGCCCCCCCCTCCTCCTTGTTCTGGGCGAGACGCCCCCCCCCTCCTCCTTGTTCTGGGCGAGACGCCCCCCCCTCCTCCTTGTTCTGGGCGAGACGCCCCCCCCTCCTCCTTGTTCTGGGCGAGACGCCCCCCCCTCCTCCTTGTTCTGGCGAGACGCCCCCCCTCCTCCTTGTTCTGGGCGAGACGCCCCCCCCTCCTCCTTGTTCTGGGCGAGACGCCCCCCCCTCCTCCTTGTTCTGGGCGAGACGCCCCCCCTCCTCCTTGTTCTGGGCGAGACGCCCCCCCCTCCTCCTTGTTCTGGGCGAGACGCCCCCCCCTCCTCCTTGTTCTGGGCGAGACGCCCCCCCTCCTCCTTGTTCTGGGCGAGACGCCCCCCCCTCCTCCTTGTTCTGGGCGAGACGCCCCCCCCTCCTCCTTGTTCTGGGCGAGACGCCCCCCCCTCCTCCTTGTTCTGGGCGAGACGCCCCCCCCTCCTCCTTGTTCTGGGCGAGACGCCCCCCCCTCCTCCTTGTTCTGGGCGAGACGCCCCCCCCTCCTCCTTGTTCTGGGCGAGACGCCCCCCCCTCCTCCTTGTTCTGGGCGAGACGCCCCCCCCTCCTCCTTGTTCTGGGCGAGACGCCCCCCCCTCCTCCTTGTTCTGGGCGAGACGCCCCCCCCTCCTCCTCCTTGTTCTGGGCGAGACGCCCCCCCCTCCTCCTCCTTGTTCTGGGCGAGACGCCCCCCCCTCCTCCTCCTTGTTCTGGGCGAGACGCCCCCCCTCCTCCTCCTTGTTCTGGGCGAGACGCCCCCCCCTCCTCCTCCTTGTTCTGGGCGAGACGCCCCCCCCTCCTCCTCCTTGTTCTGGGCGAGACGCCCCCCCCTCCTCCTCCTTGTTCTGGGCGAGACGCCCCCCCCTCCTCCTCCTTGTTCTGGGCGAGACGCCCCCCCCTCCTCCTCCTTGTTCTGGGCGAGACGCCCCCCCCTCCTCCTCCTTGTTCTGGGCGAGACGCCCCCCCCTCCTCCTCCTTGTTCTGGGCGAGACGCCCCCCCCTCCTCCTCCTTGTTCTGGGCGAGACGCCCCCCCCCTCCTCCTCCTTGTTCTGGGCGAGACGCCCCCCCCTCCTCCTCCTTGTTCTGGGCGAGACGCCCCCCCCTCCTCCTCCTTGTTCTGGGCGAGACGCCCCCCCCTCCTCCTCCTTGTTCTGGGCGAGACGCCCCCCCCTCCTCCTCCTTGTTCTGGGCGAGACGCCCCCCCCTCCTCCTCCTTGTTCTGGGCGAGACGCCCCCCCCTCCTCCTCCTTGTTCTGGGCGAGACGCCCCCCCCTCCTCCTCCTTGTTCTGGGCGAGACGCCCCCCCCTCCTCCTCCTTGTTCTGGGCGAGACGCCCCCCCCTCCTCCTCCTTGTTCTGGGCGAGACGCCCCCCCCTCCTCCTCCTTGTTCTGGGCGAGACGCCCCCCCCTCCTCCTCCTTGTTCTGGGCGAGACGCCCCCCCCTCCTCCTCCTTGTTCTGGGCGAGACGCCCCCCCCTCCTCCTCCTTGTTCTGGGCGAGACGCCCCCCCCTCCTCCTCCTTGTTCTGGGCGAGACGCCCCCCCTCCTCCTCCTTGTTCTGGGCGAGACGCCCCCCCCTCCTCCTCCTTGTTCTGGGCGAGACGCCCCCCCCTCCTCCTCCTTGTTCTGGGCGAGACGCCCCCCCCTCCTCCTCCTTGTTCTGGGCGAGACGCCCCCCCCTCCTCCTCCTTGTTCTGGGCGAGACGCCCCCCCCTCCTCCTCCTTGTTCTGGGCGAGACGCCCCCCCCTCCTCCTCCTTGTTCTGGGCGAGACGCCCCCCCCTCCTCCTCCTTGTTCTGGGCGAGACGCCCCCCCCTCCTCCTCCTTGTTCTGGGCGAGACGCCCCCCCCTCCTCCTCCTTGTTCTGGGCGAGACGCCCCCCCCTCCTCCTCCTTGTTCTGGGCGAGACGCCCCCCCCTCCTCCTCCTTGTTCTGGGCGAGACGCCCCCCCCTCCTCCTCCTTGTTCTGGGCGAGACGCCCCCCCCTCCTCCTCCTTGTTCTGGGCGAGACGCCCCCCCTCCTCCTCCTTGTTCTGGGCGAGACGCCCCCCCCTCCTCCTCCTTGTTCTGGGCGAGACGCCCCCCCCTCCTCCTCCTTGTTCTGGGCGAGACGCCCCCCCCTCCTCCTCCTTGTTCTGGGCGAGACGCCCCCCCCTCCTCCTCCTTGTTCTGGGCGAGACGCCCCCCCCTCCTCCTCCTTGTTCTGGGCGAGACGCCCCCCCCTCCTCCTCCTTGTTCTGGGCGAGACGCCCCCCCCTCCTCCTCCTTGTTCTGGGCGAGACGCCCCCCCCTCCTCCTCCTTGTTCTGGGCGAGACGCCCCCCCCCCTCCTCCTTGTTCTGGGCGAGACGCCCCCCCCCCCCTCCTTGTTCTGGGCGAGACGCCCCCCCCCCTCCTTGTTCTGGGCGAGACGCCCCCCCCCTCCTCCTTGTTCTGGGCGAGACGCCCCCCCCTCCTCCTTGTTCTGGGCGAGACGCCCCCCATTAATTTCCTTTCACTTCCTGTTAAATGTCTGGCAAAGGAAGTGAAATCTCTAAAGGAATCTCATGGGTCGCTTTTTAGAGGCGTGGTGGTGTGATGTCACCATCTTTAACAATTCCCCTTGTGTACGATCCCCATAGACAGCAGCCATTGTACACAGGACTCATTGGAGAATGGCCTCCATTCTTTACATTCCGGCCTCCGGCGCACAAATGAGTTTCGTGTTTTCTTAAGTCAGTCTTTCCCCGCCATCAAGTGACTTGACTTCTAATCTGTGAATGTGGAATCCAAGTTTATAGAAGACAACAAACGTTTATTGTACACTACAGCTTGGTAAATATTCAGCCCTCTAATATGGAGCTGGTCCCCATGTGATGGAGGTCAGTCGGCACCTTGGGCTGCTCGCTGTTGGTCTGAACCCGGAGAGATACCAGCTGGTTATTGGTCTGAACATTGGCTTACTAGTGGGTGGATGTTCATTTCATATCTTGTCCTGCCAGTTGGAGGATGGCTGATGGAGTTGGATATTCATAGATCCAAAATCCTGATCCATTCAAGAGGCCTACTTTTCACTTAGGTGGTTTTGTGTCTTTGCTGCCACCATGGCATATTTAGTATGGCACGCATCTGCTATAGACCTGGAAGGACTGGTAATGTGTCTGGCCCATACTCTCCCCCGAAGCTTCCACTCTACAGCCAGACCAGCATACATTTATTATTTTTTACCTGGTTCCTGTTATAAAATTTCATGTCTTAAGGAACCCATCAGGGCTCAATAGGAACAATGCGCCTTATATTGGTGGTCAGTAGGAAAATATCCTCAAAGTAATGCTCAGAATGCCACCCTTAAAGACGGCTTAAAAGATATTTGGTGTCAGGCTGCTGCTTTGCCAAGTGGTGCTGAACCTGGAACTCTGTAGGCACCATCAAATAGGTGGTTCATCAACCACAGCTCAAGGAACCCCTAAGAACCTCTGGAGGAATCTGCAGGCTTCCACTGAACCCTGGCTGAGGATGACTACTCTGGATAGTCAGGTGCACGCTATGGGGAAGTCCTCCATTCTCACCACTACTTCCAGCTCTTGTACTCCTCGCTGGCCTCGTACCCTTTGCTGCTCCTCGCTGGCCTTGTCCCCTTTGCTGCTCCTCGCTGGCCTCGTCCCCTTTGCTGCTCTTCGCTGGCCTTGTCCCCTTTGCTGCTCCTCGCTGGCCTTGTCCCCTTTGCTGCTCCTCGCTGGCCTTGTCCCCTTTGCTGCTCCTCGCTGGCCTCGTCCCCTTTGCTGCTCTTCGCTGGCCTTGTCCCCTTTGCTGCTCCTCGCTGGCCTCGTCCCCTTTGCTGCTCCTCGCTGGCCTCGTCCCCTTTGCTGCTCCTCGCTGGCCTCGTCCCCTTTGCTGCTCCTCGCTGGCCTCGTCCCCTTTGCTGCTCCTCGCTGGCCTCGTCCCCTTTGCTGCTCCTCGCTGGCCTCGTCCCCTTTGCTGCTCCTCGCTGGCCTCGTCCCCTTTGCTGCTCCTCGCTGGCCTCGTCCCCTTTGCTGCTCCTCGCTGGCCTCGTCCCCTTTGCTGCTCCTCGCTGGCCTCGTCCCCTTTGCTGCTCCTCGCTGGCCTCGTCCCCTTTGCTGCTCCTCGCTGGCCTCGTCCCCTTTGCTGCTCCTCGCTGGCCTCGTCCCCTTTGCTGCTCCTCGCTGGCCTCGTCCCCTTTGCTGCTCCTCGCTGGCCTCGTCCCCTTTGCTGCTCCTCGCTGGCCTCGTCCCCTTTGCTGCTCCTCGCTGGCCTCGTCCCCTTTGCTGCTCCTCGCTGGCCTCGTCCCCTTTGCTGCTCCTCGCTGGCCTCGTCCCCTTTGCTGCTCCTCGCTGGCCTCGTCCCCTTGCTGCTCCTCGCTGGCCTCGTCCCCTTTGCTGCTCCTCGCTGGCCTCGTCCCCTTTGCTGCTCCTCGCTGGCCTCGTCCCCTTTGCTGCTCCTCGCTGGCCTCGTCCCCTTTGCTGCTCCTCGCTGGCCTCGTCCCCTTTGCTGCTCCTCGCTGGCCTCGTCCCTTTGCTGCTCCTCGCTGGCCTCGTCCCCTTTGCTGCTCCTCGCTGGCCTCGTCCCCTTTGCTGCTCCTCGCTGGCCTCGTCCCCTTTGCTGCTCCTCGCTGGCCTCGTCCCCTTTGCTGCTCCTCGCTGGCCTCGTCCCTTTGCTGCTCCTCGCTGGCCTCGTCCCTCTTTGCTGCTCCTCGCTGGCCTCGTCCCCTTTGCTGCTCCTCGCTGGCCTCGTCCCCTTTGCTGCTCCTCGCTGGCCTCGTCCCCTTTGCTGCTCCTCGCTGGCCTCGTCCCCTTTGCTGCTCCTCGCTGGCCTCGTCCCCTTTGCTGCTCCTCGCTGGCCTCGTCCCCTTTGCTGCTCCTCGCTGGCCTCGTCCCCTTTGCTGCTCCTCGCTGGCCTCGTCCCCTTTGCTGCTCCTCGCTGGCCTCGTCCCCTTTGCTGCTCCTCGCTGGCCTCGTCCCCTTTGCTGCTCCTCGCTGGCCTCGTCCCCTTTGCTGCTCCTCGCTGGCCTCGTCCCCTTTGCTGCTCCTCGCTGGCCTCGTCCCCTTTGCTGCTCCTCGCTGGCCTCGTCCCCTTTGCTGCTCCTCGCTGGCCTCGTCCCCTTTGCTGCTCCTCGCTGGCCTCGTCCCCTTTGCTGCTCCTCGCTGGCCTCGTCCCCTTTGCTGCTCCTCGCTGGCCTCGTCCCCTTTGCTGCTCCTCGCTGGCCTCGTCCCCTTTGCTGCTCCTCGCTGGCCTCGTCCCCTTTGCTGCTCCTCGCTGGCCTCGTCCCCTTTGCTGCTCCTCGCTGGCCTCGTCCCCTTTGCTGCTCCTCGCTGGCCTCGTCCCCTTTGCTGCTCCTCGCTGGCCTCGTCCCCTTTGCTGCTCCTCGCTGGCCTCGTCCCCTTTGCTGCTCCTCGCTGGCCTCGTCCCCTTTGCTGCTGCTGGCTCGTCCCCTTTGCTGCTCCTCGCTCAGTTCACTTTTTGCTATCTTGAAAGTCATGAGTTTGCGGAAAATAGTGCAAGTCCATTTCCTTAACAGCTGCTTCACCTGACCTCTCCCAAACACGCTGACTCACACTTTCCATCACTTGTCAGCAGAGCCACCCGCGGGTTCTGCAAACCAGGGACCTTTATATGGTGTAAATGTAATATATTCACCAGAAGTGCCCTTGGACTTTGTAAGTAACTGAGATTTATTGAGAAAGCTGTTGATGCTTCGTGACTGTAGAACAAGGAGTTGTATAATGTACTGGGGGTGGGCGGCACAGGTGACCAATTCAGTAACTGACTGTGAATCTGCTCATGCCTATTGGTTCAGTGCTGGGATGGGCTCTCCTCCATGCCTATTGGTTCAGTGCTGGGATGGGCTCTCCTCCATGCCTATTGGTTCAGTGCTGGGATGGGCTCTCCTCCATGCCTATTGGTTCAGTGCTGGGATGGGCTCTCCTCCATGCCTATTGGTTCAGTGCTGGGATAGGCTCTCCTCCATGCCTATTGGTTCAGTGCTGGGATGGGCTCTCCTCCATGCCTATTGGTTCAGTGCTGGGATAGGCTCTCCTCCATGCCTATTGGTTCAGTGCTGGGATGGGCTCTCCTCCATGCCTATTGGTTCAGTGCTGGGATGGGCTCTCCTCCATGCCCGTTGGTTCAGTGCTGGGATGGGCTCTCCTCCATGCCTATTGGTTCAGTGCTGGGATAGGCTCTCCTCCATGCCCGTTGGTTCAGTGCTGGGATGGGCTCTCCTCCATGCCTATTGGTTCAGTGCTGGGATGGGCTCTCCTCCATGCCCGTTGGTTCAGTGCTGGGATGGGCTCTCCTCCATGCCTATTGGTTCAGTGCTGGGATAGGCTCTCCTCCATGCCCGTTGGTTCAGTGCTGGGATGGGCTCTCCTCCATGCCTATTGGTTCAGTGCTGGGATGGGCTCTCCTCCATGCCCGTTGGTTCAGTGCTGGGATGGGCTCTCCTCCATGCCTATTGGTTCAGTGCTGGGATAGGCTCTCCTCCATGCCCGTTGGTTCAGTGCTGGGATGGGCTCTCCTCCATGCCTATTGGTTCAGTGCTGGGATGGGGTTCCCTGCAATTCCCAGTGCTGAATGGAGCGAAGGAAAGGTAAGTGTCTACTGGGCAAAGGGGGGTTCCTTTCAGGACAACAGAAGGTTTGGTTTAGCTTGTAATCCCTTTTATCCTGTGGATTGGTAGCTGCCTGCGATTTCTAGATTTGACATTTGTCACTAACCGTCCCAGCCAAGATCTCTGCATGGAGCCTATATGCTCAGAGCAAATGCAATGGCCAAGAAACATCAGTACACTATCTGATGGTGATAACATGTAAGGGGCATTCTTCGCACACTGACCCCCAATGTAAGGGGCATTCTTCGCACACTGACCCCCAATGTAAGGGGCATTCTTCGCACACTGACCCCCAATGCAAGGGGCATTCTTCGCACACTGACCCCCAATGCAAGGGGCATTCTTCGCACACTGACCCCCAATGCAAGGGGCATTCTTCGCACACTGACCCCCAATGCAAGGGGCATTCTTCGCACTTGCCATTACACTAAGGCAGGGGTAGGCAACCTCTGCCTTCCAGCTGTTTTGAAACTACAAATCCCATCATGCCTCTGCCTCTAGGAGTCATGCCTGTGATTGTCGAGGTCTTGCAATGTCTCATGGGACTTGTAGTTTGAAAACAGCTGGAGGGCCGAGGTTGCCTACCCATGCACTAATGTATCAAGAGTTGTAGATATAGGAATTTATTAGCAGGGGTTCCCTGAGACTGGAAAGATCTATTTTAAGGGTTCCTCTGTGTTTGAAAAGGTTGAGCGGCTGGTTTGACCTTCCTACAAATGTCAGGCATATACATTGGATGTGTCTGTTGACAATGCTGCATGATTTGACCCTGTAAGTGGGGCTGGTTTTTAGATCTGAGAGCACAATTGGTAACTTGATGATCCATCCAATAAGTCGTCTTCTGATTTAGCTCTTTGAATTTTTTCAGATGCAGAGATAGGAATAGCAGTGAGTTCCATCGATGAACAATGAGGTCTAATCTATTTGTCTTCTCTTTCAGATCTTCCCAGATCCTTCAGACTTTGAGCGCTGCTGTAAACTCAAGGACAGACTCCCCTCCATTGTGGTGGAGCCCACAGAGGGAGACGTGGAAAGTGGGGAGCTGCGATGGCCCCCTGAGGAGTTCCTGGTGGAGGAGGAGAAGCAAACCAGCTGCGACCCAACAAAGGAGAACAAGGAGCAGTAACTCTGCCGCTGGAGACGGAATAAATACTCACATTTGGCAGTGAAGTCAATCTGTGGCTCGGCTAGGAATTTGTTACAGAATTTTCTTGACTACAAATTCAGAAAATGCACCTGTGAGACTTTTCATTTTTTCTTTGAACCTTTTGTGGAAGAATTCAGCCTTCGATGTGATCAAAACGCACGGAGTCTCGAAGTCTTTGCTTTATTTTCTTTAGAGATTACTATGTGGAGTCGTTTCCCAAGCCTAGAAGCACCAGTAATGTTCCTCCAAGTTGCTGAGACAACTGAAGACGCAATGCGTAGGGAAGCCAGTCCAGGAACCAGTCCAACCGGTCATCTTCTTCCACCTGAATGTTAGTCTGTGTGATCCAGAAACCTGTACCTGCAAAGACTGTTTAGAGTCTGATGTCCATTGGTTGTGCCCCATGGCTCCAATATGGCATCAATAAGTCTTGTATCTTCTCTGTAACTGGCTAAATAGTGGAAATCTTCTCTGTGTCCATGGCCGTTTTCATCAGTGTACAGGAATGCATTGTTGTCACGTATTTGTATCCTGTACTGTGTTGCTCGGCAGTCTATAGACTCTTTCCAACATCCAAGCATCATTGACCAATTTTTTAGGATGACCTATCCTTTTTGCGATAATTTTTCTGGTGAAGTAGCCACTAGGTCTGAGCAATCTGAACCATGTAGATCCAACTGGACTTGGGCTTCCTGCCTAAAAATGGGTATCCACAAATTTTCAGCTGGTTCTAATCCCCCTCCCCCACTTTTTAGTTGTAAATTGACCTACCAGAAATCCTCCTTGGCACTCCACCAATTGTCCTTCCTCTTAAAGCTTACGTTTGGTGTAGAAGCTGTAACACATTTCTGGTACCTCCATGGAGGATGTCCATGAAATGGATTGGGGTGGTGCCGTTTCTCTCCCCTCCCTCCATGAAATGGATTGGGGTGGTGCCGTTTCTCTCCCCTCCCTCCATGAAGGATGTCCATGAAATGGATTGGGGTGGTGCCGTTTCTCTCCCCTCCCTCCATGGAGGATGTCCATGAAATGGATTGGGGTGGTGCCGTTTCTCTCCCCTCCCTCCATGAAGGATGTCCATGAAATGGAAAGGGGTGGTGCCGTTTCTCTCCCCTCCCTCCATGAAATGGATTGGGGTTGTGCCGTTTCTCTCCCCTCCCTCCATGGAGGATGTCCATGAAATGGATTGGGGTGGTGCCGTTTCTCTCCCCTCCCTCCATGAAGGATGTCCATGAAATGGAAAGGGGTGGTGCCGTTTCTCTCCCCTCCCTCCATGAAATGGATTGGGGTGGTGCCGTTTCTCTCCCCTCCCTCCATGGAGGATGTCCATGAAATGGATTGGGGTGGTGCCGTTTCTCTCCCCTCCCTCCATGGAGGATGTCCATGAAATGGATTGGGGGTGGTGCACTTTATCTGCCTTTTAGAGGCCATGTAAGTTGGTTTGCCCCTCCCATGGTGGTTTGGTGAAGGTCCTTTGGAGCACTTTCCTGCTTATGAAGCAGCATCTGAATGGTGAAAGTGGAAATGTATTAGGGTGATGGTATTGGGTGGGTGATTGGTTTTTGAAAGTCCACGGTCCTTGGTATGCACAGGTTTGGGTTGGTGGCCACGCCATAGACCTGGGCATGCCAGAACAGATTGCTAGGTGCCGTCATTCACTGATCACGTTTGACTTGGGTTGGTTGGGGGGGGTTATGTCTCTGTACATTGATGTGCATTTAGCTTCAATCGTGGAAGTGCAGGTCCTCACGTATTGTGCTCTTGAAGGCAGCAGTCACTTAAATCCGCCACAAGACAATTTTCCGTGTTCAGTCAGCTGTGTTCTGAAGCCCATTCGGGGTCTGGCATTGTTTTGCCTATAAAAGACCCTCTTCTTTCTCTCAGGCCCTGGTGGATGAATCTGATAAACCGTGACAGGTCTAAAAATAAACTCATCCGGTCCTTCAACAAAGTCCCACATTCACTCCACGAAAAAAATGCCTTTCACAAGACCCCCGGTGCCCTTCAGAGCCGGCCTTCTATTTAAAGCCTCTTGGGGTTTTTTTTTCCATTTTTTTCATCCTTTGAATTGGAAAAAAAAAATTACCTCGTTTTAAAACGCGCTGGTGGCTACGGAGGAAAGATTGTCAACCCACTTTAGATGGTTCAGTATTCTCCTGCGTCTTTTTCTAGGATGTTTTTCTTTTTTTTTTCCAGATATAAAGCAATAAAATTGTCTGTGCTTTGAATAGTCCATGTAAAGCTTTTCTCCATATATGTATCCCGCTAGTGGCGCATGTGACCCGTCCACGGAGAAGGTCTTATTTCTAGGAACCGTGTCTTTGTCACCAGCTGACCCGTCTCCACCATTTTCTCTTGTGATTTCTTTTTTTTTTTTTATTATGGGATGTTTTCAGTGTTAGATGTTTTGGGCGTGGCCGCTGGCTCTCGATACACAAATGGGCGTGGCCGCTGGCTTCGTTACATAAATGGGCGTGGCCAGTGGCTCCCGTTACATAAATGGGTGTGGCCGCTGGCCCCCGATACATAAATGGGTGTGGCCGCTGGCCCCCGATACATAAATGGGTGTGGCCGCTGGCCCCCGATACATAAATGGGTGTGGCCGCTGGCCCCCGATACATAAATGGGTGTGGCCGCTGGCCCCGATACATAAATGGGTGTGGCCGCTGGCCCCCGATACATAAATGGGTGTGGCCGCTGGCCCCCGATACATAAATGGGTGTGGCCGCTGGCCCCCGATACATAAATGGGCGTGGTCGCTGGCTCTCAATACATAAATGGGTGTGGCCGCTGGCCCCCGATACATAAATGGGTGTGGCCGCTGGCCCCCGATACATAAATGGGTGTGGCCGCTGGCCCCCGATACATAAATGGGCGTGGTCGCTGGCTCTCAATACATAAATGGGCGTGGTCGCTGGCTCTCAATACATAAATGGGCGTGGTCGCTGGCTCTCAATATGTAAATGAAGTTGAGTCCTCGTCTATCCGGCCCATACGGAGTATCCAGCCATCAGCCGGCCTCTTTCAGAATATCGAAGGTGCAGGAATCTTCTTCTTTTTGGATTTGTCATATTTTGTTTTTCAGAGTTTTGTATATTTCCAGTTGTTCCGGATATCAGCGTACAGAAGCACTCGGTCAGCTCTGTTGTATATAGTATATAGTATACATATATATTTCTGTAATTTGAGGCTCAGGGAGAAGCTAGCTTTTTTTTTTTTTCAAAAACTTTTTTGTCACTGTGACATTTTGTAAATAAAAGTTTGAAAATTGCTTTCCAAGAGACGTTTGTGGATTGTTTTCTTCGAGTGATCGCTCGACTTTCCCCACCTGTCATCTGCTTCTCATCAGCAATGGTATGCGGCTGCCCATCCCGGACCATCAATCACAGGCTGCTATTGTGTGCTGCACGGCATGCCAGGCCCCAGTCTGTACACACGAGTGTCAGCTCTGAGGTCATACCCGCTGATTTACTGAGGGGGGAGGGCTCTACTGACTTCCATCATCCAATCATGTGCAGCCAAAATACGGTTTACTCTCCTTGCCTGTGATTGGTGGGATTTGCAGCAAGAAGCTTCATCTCATTTGTCTGGAGAACCTCCTGCAGAGCGTTCCGTCTATTGGCCTGTAGTATTCTTCCCCCCCCAGAGAGGTCATGGGGGCCAATTATTATAATAGGAACAGATACCAAGAATTACACCCGACATACAGAGTAGTACTGTGCAGAGTCCATACATACAGAATAAGAACAGATACCGAGAATTACACCCGACATACAGGACAAGAGAAGTAGTACTGTGCAGAGTCCATACATACAGAATAAGAACTGATACCGAGAATTACACCCGACATACAGGACAAGAGAAGTAGTACTGTGCAGAGTCCATACATACAGAATAAGAACTGATACCGAGAATTACACCCGACATACAGGACAAGAGAAGTAGTACTGTGCAGAGTCCATACATAGAGGATGTGAAGTGGTACTGAGTCATATTTGGAGAGAACATAAACTCCTTGTATTGTTCGTTGGGGGGACATGTGGTAATGCATGCGAGAAGTAGGTTATACTGCCACCTACAGGAGATTGGGTACTAAACTGTTAATCAGCTAGTTATAACCCCTCCCACTCCTATCATACTCCAGTGTGTGTGTAGATAGAGATCTCTCTCTATATATAATCTAAATATAGATGTATAGATCTACAACCAGTAGTAAGTAGTTCTATAGATCGGTATATTTAACCCAGAAAAGGGGTCGGTCCCCCCCCCCCCCCCCCCCCAAATGGTGGTGGGTGAGGATTGTTTTCACTGATGTCTGAAGACTTGCATGGTAATAATTCATATTACATTGTGTCCTGTGGTGGGTCTCCGGGATATATTGTATCGGAGTAAGGAGGCCCCCCCCACCACCGTAATGTAAGAAGGTTCTCCTCCCCCCACCATAATGTAAGGAGGTCCTCCCCCCCCCCCACCATAATGTAAGGTGGTCCTCCCCCACCATAATGTAAGGTGGTCCTCCCCCCCCACCATAATGTAAGGAGGCCCTTCCCCCGCTCACCATAATGTAAGGAGGCCCTTCCCCCGCTCGCCATAATGTAAGGAGGCCCTTCCCCCGCTCGCCATAATGTAAGGAGGCCCTTCCCCCGCTCGCCATAATGTAAGGAGGCCCTTCCCCCACTCGCCATAATGTAAGGAGGCCCTTCCCCCGCTCGCCATAATGTAAGGAGGCCCTTCCCCCGCTCTCCATAATGTAAGGAGGCCCTTCCCCCCCCCCCCCACCATAATGTAAGGAGGTCCTCCTCCCCCCTCCATAATGTAAGGAGACCCTTCCCCCGCTCACCATAATGTAAGGAGGCCCTTCCCCCGCTCACCATAATGTAAGGAGGCCCTTCCCCCGCTCACCCCATTATGTAAGAAGGCCCTTCCCCCCCGCTCACCATAATGTAAGGAGGCCCTTCCCCCGCTCACCATAATGTAAGGAGGCCCTTCCCCCGCTCGCCCCATTATGTAAGGAGGCCCTTCCCCCCCCGCTCACCATAATGTAAGGAGGCCCTTCCCCCGCTCGCCATAATGTAAGGAGGCCTTTCCCCCGCTCGCCATAATGTAAGAAGGCCCTTCCCCCCCGCTCACCATAATGTAAGAAGGTCCTTCCCCCGCTCTCTATAATGTAAGGAGGCCCTTCCCCCGCTCACCATAATGTAAGGAGGCCCTTCCCCCCGCTCACCATAATGTAAGGAGGCCCTTCCCCCGCTCGCCATAATGTAAGGAGGCCCTTCCCCCCGCTCTCCATAATGTAAGAAGGTCCTTCCCCCGCTTGCCATAATGTAAGGAGGCCCTTCCCCCGCTCGCCATAATGTAAGAAGGTCCTTCCCCCGCTCACCATAATGTAAGAAGGTCCTTCCCCCGCTCACCATAATGTAAGGAGGCCCTTCCTCCGCTCACCATAATGTAAGAAGGTCCTTCCCCCGCTCACCATAATGTAAGAAGGTCCTTCCCCCGCTCACCATAATGTAAGGAGGCCCTTCCTCCGCTCACCATAATGTAAGGAGGCCCTTCCCCCGCTCTCTATAATGTAAGGAGGCCCTTCCCCCGCTCACCATAATGTAAGGAGGCCCTTCCCCCCGCTCACCATAATGTAAGGAGGCCCTTCCCCTGCTCACCATAATGTAAGGAGGCCCTTCCCCTGCTCACCATAATGTAAGGAGGCCCTTCCCCCGCTCGCCATAATGTAAGGAGGCCCTTCCCCCGCTCGCCATAATGTAAGGAGGCCCTTCCCCCGCTCGCCATAATGTAAGGAGGCCCTTCCCCCGCTCGCCATAATGTAAGGAGGCCCTTCCCCCGCTCGCCATAATGTAAGGAGGCCCTTCCCCCCGCTCACCATAATGTAAGGAGGCCCTTCCCCCGCTCGCCATAATGTAAGGAGGCCCTTCCCCCGCTCGCCATAATGTAAGGAGGCCCTTCCCCCGCTCACCATAATGTAAGGAGGCCCTTCCCCCGCTCACCATAATGTAAGGAGGCCCTTCCCCCCGCTCACCATAATGTAAGGAGGCCCTTCCCCCCGCTCACCATAATGTAAGGAGGCCCTCCCCCCCCCCACCATAATGTAAGGAGGTCCTCCTCCCCCCTCCATAATGTAAGGAGGCCCTTCCCCTGCTCACCATAATGTAAGGAGACCCTTCCCCCGCTCACCATAATGTAAGGAGGCCCTTCCCCCGCTCACCATAATGTAAGGAGGCCGTTCCCCCGCTCTCCATAATGTAAGGAGGCCCTTCCCCCCGCTCGCCATAATGTAAGGAGGCCCTTCCCCCGCTCGCCATAATGTAAGGAGGCCCTTCCCCCGCTCGCCATAATGTAAGGAGGCCCTTCCCCCGCTCGCCATAATGTAAGGAGGCCCTTCCCCCGCTCGCCATAATGTAAGGAGGCCCTTCCCCCGCTCGCCATAATGTAAGGAGGCCCTTCCCCCGCTCTCTATAATGTAAGGAGGCCCTTCCCCCGCTCACCATAATGTATTGAGGCCCTTCCCCCGCTCACCATAATGTAAGGAGGCCGTTCCCCCGCTCTCCATAATGTAAGGTGGTCCTCCCCCCTCCATAATGTAAGGAGGCCCTTCCCCTGCTCACCATAATGTAAGAAGGCCCTTCCCCCGCTCACCATAATGTAAGAAGGTCCTTCCCCCGCTCGCCATAATGTAAGGAGGCCCTTCCCCCGCTCGCCATAATGTATTGATGCCCTTCCCCCGCTCACCATAATGTAAGGAGGTCCTTCCCCCGCTCGCCATAATGTAAGGAGGCCCTTCCCCCGCTCGCCATAATGTATTGAGGCCCTTCCCCCGCTCACCATAATGTAAGAAGGTCCTTTCCCCGCTCGCCATAATGTAAGGAGGCCCTTCCCCCGCTCGCCATAATGTAAGGAGGCCCTTCCCCCGCTCGCCATAATGTAAGGAGGCCCTTCCCCCGCTCGCCATAATGTAAGGAGGCCCTTCCCCCGCTCGCCATAATGTAAGAAGGTCCTTCCCCCGCTCGCCATAATGTAAGGAGGCCCTTCCCCCGCTCGCCATAATGTATTGAGGCCCTTCCCCCGCTCACCATAATATAAGGAGGCCCTCCCCCCCACCATAATGTAAGGAGGTCCTCCTCCCCCCTCCATAATGTAAGGAGGCCGTTCCCCCGCTCTCCATAATGTAAGGAGGCCCTCCCCCCCCCCCCACCATAATGTAAGGAGGCCCTTCCCCTGCTCACCATAATGTAAGAAGGCCCTTCCCCCGCTCACCATAATGTAAGGAGGTCCTTCCCCCGCTCACCATAATGTAAGGAGGCCCTTCCCCCGCTCACCATAATGTAAGGAGGCCCTTACCCCACTCGCCATAATGTAAGAAGGTCCTTCCCCCGCTCTCTATAATGTAAGGAGGCCCTTCCCCCGCTCTCTATAATGTAAGGAGGCCCTTCCCCCCCTCACCATAATGTAAGGAGGCCCTTCCCCTGCTCACCATAATGTAAGGAGGCCCTTCCCCCCGCTCACCATAATGTAAGGAGGCCCTTCCCCCGCTCACCATAATGTAAGGAGGCCCTTCCCCCGCTCACCATAATGTAAGGAGGCCCTTCCCCCGCTCACCATAATGTAAGGAGGCCCTTCCCCCGCTCGCCATAATGTAAGGAGGCCCTTCCCCCACTCGCCATAATGTAAGAAGGTCCTTCCCCCGCTCACCATAATGTAAGGAGGCCCTTCCCCCGCTCGCCATAATGTAAGGAGGCCCTTCCCCCGCTCGCCATAATGTAAGAAGGTCCTTCCCCCGCTCTCTATAATGTAAGGAGGCCCTTCCCCCCCGCTCACCATAATGTAAGGAGGTCCTTCCCCCGCTCACCATAATGTAAGGAGGCCCTTCCCCCGCTCGCCATAATGTAAGGAGGCCCTTCCCCCGCTCACCATAATGTAAGGAGGCCCTTCCCCCGCTCACCATAATGTAAGGAGGTCCTTCTCCTGCTCACCATAATGTAAGGAGGCCCTTCCCCCGCTCACCATAATGTAAGGAGGCCCTTCCCCCGCTCGCCATAATGTAAGGAGGCCCTTCCCCCGCTCACCATAATGTAAGGAGGCCCTTCCCCCGCTCGCCATAATGTAAGAAGGTCCTTCCCCCGCTCGCCATAATGTAAGGAGGCCCTTCCCCCGCTCACCATAATGTAAGGAGGCCCTTCCCCCGCTCGCCATAATGTAAGGAGGCCCTTCCCCCGCTCGCCATAATGTAAGAAGGTCCTTCCCCCGCTCGCCATAATGTAAGGAGGCCCTTCCCCCGCTCGCCATAATGTAAGGAGGCCCTTCCCCCGCTCTCTATAATGTAAGGAGGCCCTTCCCCCCCGCTCACCATAATGTAAGGAGGTCCTTCTCCTGCTCACCATAATGTAAGGAGGCCCTTCCCCCGCTCACCATAATGTAAGGAGGCCCTTCCCCCGCTCGCCATAATGTAAGGAGGCCCTTCCCCCGCTCGCCATAATGTAAGAAGGTCCTTCCCCCCCACCATAATGTAAGGAGGCCCTTCCCCCGCTCTCTATAATGTAAGGAGGCCCTTCCCCCGCTCGCCATAATGTAAGGAGGCCCTTCCCCCGCTCTCTATAATGTAAGGAGGCCCTTCCCCCCCGCTCACCATAATGTAAGGAGGTCCTTCTCCTGCTCACCATAATGTAAGGAGGTCCTTACCCCGCTCACCATAATGTAAGGAGGCCCTTCCCCCCCCACCATAATGTAAGGAGGTCCTTCCCCCCCACCATAATGTAAGGAGGCCCTTCCCCCGCTCACCATAATGTAAGGAGGCCCTTCCCCCGCTCACCATAATGTAAGGAGGTCCTTCCCCCCCCCACCATAATGTAAGGAGGCCCTTCCCCCGCTCACCATAATGTAAGGAGGCCCTTCCCCCGCTCACCATAATGTAAGGAGGCCCTTCCCCCGCTCACCATAATGTAAGGAGGTCCTTCCCCCCCCCACCATAATGTAAGGAGGCTCTTCCCCCGCTCACCATAATGTAAGGAGGTCCTTCCCCCCCACCATAATGTAAGGAGGCCCTTCCCCCGCTCACCATAATGTAAGAAGGGCCTTCCCCCCCCACCATAATGTAAGGAGGCCCTTCCCCCGCTCACCATAATGTAAGGAGGCCCTTCCCCCCCACCATAATGTAAGGAGGCCCTTCCCCCGCTCACCATAATGTAAGGAGGTCCTTCCCCCCCACCATAATGTAAGGAGGCCCTTCCCCCGCTCACCATAATGTAAGAAGGGCCTTCCCCCCCCACCATAATGTAAGGAGGCCCTTCCCCCGCTCACCATAATGTAAGGAGGCCCTTCCCCCCCACCATAATGTAAGGAGGCCCTTCCCCCGCTCACCATAATGTAAGGAGGTCCTTCCCCCCCCCACCATAATGTAAGGAGGCTCTTCCCCCGCTCACCATAATGTAAGGAGGTCCTTCCCCCCCACCATAATGTAAGGAGGCCCTTCCCCCGCTCACCATAATGTAAGAAGGGCCTTCCCCCCCCACCATAATGTAAGGAGGCCCTTCCCCCGCTCACCATAATGTAAGGAGGCCCTTCCCCCCCACCATAATGTAAGGAGGCCCTTCCCCCGCTCACCATAATGTAAGGAGGTCCTTCCCCCCCCCACCATAATGTAAGGAGGCTCTTCCCCCGCTCACCATAATGTAAGGAGGTCCTTCCCCCCCACCATAATGTAAGGAGGCCCTTCCCCCGCTCACCATAATGTAAGAAGGGCCTTCCCCCCCCACCATAATGTAAGGAGGCCCTTCCCCCGCTCACCATAATGTAAGGAGGCCCTTCCCCCCCACCATAATGTAAGGAGGCCCTTCCCCCGCTCACCATAATGTAAGGAGGCCCTTCCCCCCCACCATAATGTAAGGAGGCCCTTCCCCCGCTCACCATAATGTAAGGAGGCCCTTCCCCCCCACCATAATGTAAGGAGGCCCTTCCCCCGCTCACCATAATGTAAGGAGGTCCTTCCCCCCCACCATAATGTAAGGAGGCCCTTCCCCCGCTCACCATAACGTAAGGAAATATAGTAGCCACCCCGCCCCGGAAGATGTAACCTATATACAGCATGGGGGGGGGGGATTATAGGAGCCACTCAGAAACGGGACATAAAGTGTTCATCCAACTCTCATCCCATCAGAATAATCCTGAGAACGATCAATGATTCTATATAACGTATCCTGTATGCAAGACATATCTAACCACACCCACCAGCCAATATCGACAAATCAGAGACCAGGATTTGTCCCCCATCAGGGAAGACCCTCCCCCCCGTATACCTCCTACCTTGGAATTTCGATAGGCCCTTGAACAGCCCGCCATAAAGTGATATGAAACATTTTTTTTTTTTATACTTTAAGAAACGCTCCCCAATATATTTCTATATAGTAACTTGGCAGAGCACTCATATCCTGTGCTATGATAATCCGCTTCTCCCGGATCCTTCAGTGCCACTTCCCTGAACTTCTGGTTGGGGAACAAGCACTGAGCACCTCACGGAAAGGTCACATGACCACCTTCGAATTGGACTACATTTCACATCATCCATGGAGCCATGTAAACAAAAGGCATGTACTACTCCCTGTCCTTATAGAGGAGCCGCTGTCAATCAACTGCTCTGGAGGAGGATCGGGGGAGGGGCTTGATGTGATGGGTTTCAGGATTGTCTGGTTTGTCAGTTAACGCAGAGTTGGGAGGTCCAGCTGTAGTCCTTGTTTGGGGTATGTACACAAGAGTGGCTGCAGCGGTACTCCATGGGACACTTCAAGGGCGGTGCTCCATGGGACTCTACAAGGGCGGTGCTCCATGGGACACTTCAAGGGCGGTGCTCCATGGGACTCTACAAGGGCGGTACTCTATGGGACACTTCAAGGGCGGTGCTCCATGGGACTCTACAAGGGCGGTACTCTATGGGACACTTCAAGGGCGGTGCTCCATGGGACCCTACAAGGGCGGTGCTCCATGGGACCCTACAAGGGCGGTGCTCCATGGGACCCTACAAGGGCGGTGCTCCATGGGACACTTCAAGGGTGGTGCTCCATGGGACCCTACAAGGGCGGTACTCTATGGGACACTTCAAGGGCGGTGCTCCATGGGACACTTCAAGGGCAATGCTCCATGGGACACTTCAAGGGCGGTACTCCATGGGACCCTATAAGGGCGGTGCTCCATGGGACCCTACAAGGGCGGTACTCCATGGGACACTTCAAGGGCAATGCTCCATGGGACACTTCAAGGGCGGTACTCCATGGGACCCTATAAGGGCGGTGCTCCATGGGACCCTACAAGGGCGGTGCTCCATGGGACCCTATAAGGGCGGTGCTCCATGGGACCCTACAAGGGCGGTGCTCTATGGGACCCTATAAGGGTGGTGCTCCATGGGACCCTACAAGGGCGGTGCTCCATGGGACCCTACAAGGGCGGTGCTCTATGGCACTCTACAAGGGCGGTGCTCCATGGGACACTTCAAGGGCGGTGCTCCATGGGACACTTCAAGGGCGGTGCTCCATGGGACTCTACAAGGGCGGTGCTCCATGGGACACTTCAAGGGCAATGCTCCATGGGACACTTCAAGGGCGGTGCTCCATGGGACCCTACAAGGGCGGTACTCCATGGGACCCTATAAGGGCGGTGCTCCATGGGACCCTACAAGGGCGGTGCTCCATGGGACCCTATAAGGGCGGTGCTCCATGGGACACTTCAAGGTTGGTCCTCCAAAGGACCCTTCAAGGGCGATGCTGCATGGAATTCTGCAAGGGTGGGGCTCCATAGGACCCTGTAAGGTTGGTGCTCCATGGGACCCTACAAGGGCGGTGCTTCATGGGACTCTACAAGGGCGGTGCTTTATGGGACTCTACAAGGGCGGTGCTTCATGGGACTCTACAAGGGCGGTGCTTCATGGGACTCTACAAGGGCGGTGCTTCATGGGACTCTACAAGGCATAGTAACCACCTGAAGTTTGGAGACCGAGATCTGCAGCACTAATTATTTTTGTGATAAGAGGCTTTAATGACACGTTAAATATCTATTTTCAGTCATTCATGTATACATCAGAGAGCCCAGAGAAACCAAATCTCACATATTAGAACCCTGCCATAGCTGGACCCTGAAATATTTGCATGCAGCCACGGTCCATTTGTAGCTACTTTACCGCGTTCTATAAAAGCCGCAACAGACATCAAACATAATAATCAGCTCCATGGAGCCTTCAAGAGCCCATTGATGTCATCAGGATAATATATGGGAGAGAAATTTCTTCCTATTTACATTGTTTACATGCAGAGGAGCGATCACACTCAGCTACGTGGTGTTGCTTCAGCAACGAAGAATAGAAGAAAGTGCAACCATGGTTCAAGAATAAACAAGGAACTTCCCTGACCTTCAGGTACTGGAGCTGGAGGAAAGGCTATCACTCATTAAAGGGACACTTTGTCTATGGGGGGCAATGGGACAGTGTCTCTTACCAGCACGCCTCCGCTTCTCCTTCCTCCTCTGTTCCTCCTCCACTCATTCCCCCGCTGCTCCTTCCTCCTCTGTTTCTTCCTCCTCCACTCATTCCTCCGCTGCTCCTTCCTTCCCCACGTCTTCCTCCGCTGCTCCTTCCTCCTCCACTCATTCTTCCGCTGCTCCTTCCTCCTCTGTTCCTTCCTCCTCCACTCATTCTTCCGCTGCTCCTTCCTCCTCTGTTTCTTCCTCCTCCACTCATTCCTCCGCTGCTCCTTCCTTCCCCACGTCTTCCTCCGCTGCTCCTTCCTCCTCCACTCATTCTTCCGCTGCTCCTTCCTCCTCTGTTCCTTCCTCCTCCACTCATTCCTCCGCTGCTCCTTTCTCCTCTGTTCCTTCCTCCTCCACTCATTCCTCCGCTGCTCCTTTCTCCTCTGTTCCTTCCTCCTCCACTCATTCCTCCGCTGCTCCTTTCTACTCTGTTCCTTCCTCCTCCACTCATTCTTCCGCTGCTCCTTCCTCCTCCACTCATTCCTCCGCTGCTCCTTTCTCCTCTGTTCCTTCCTCCTCCACTCATTCCTCCGCTGCTCCTTTCTCCTCTGTTCCTTCCTCCTCCACTCATTCCTCTGCTTCTCCTTCCTCCACCACTTCTTCATCTACTGCTCCTTCTTCCCCCACTTCTTCCTCCACTGCTCCTTCCTCCACCACTTCTTCATCCACTTCTCCTTCCTCCACCACTTCTTCCTCCACTGCTCCTTCCTCCACCACTTCTTCCTCCGCTGCTCCTTCCTCCACCACTTCTTCCTCCGCTGCTCCTTCCTCCACCACTTCTTCCTCCACTGCTCCTTCCTCCCCCACTTCTTCCTCCACTGCTCATTCCTCCCCCACTTCTTTCTCCGCTGCTCCCTCCTCCACCACTTCTTCATCCGCTGCTCCTTCCTCCACAACTTCTTCCTCCGCTGCTCCTCCCTCCCCCACTTCTTCTTCCGCTGCTCCTTCCTCCCCCACTTCTTCCTCCGTTGCTCCTTCCTCCCCCACTTCTTCCTCCACTGCTCCTTCCTCCACCACTTCTTCATCCTCTGCTCCTTCCTCCACCACTTCTTCCTCCGCTGCTCCTTCCTCCCCCACTTCTTCCTCCTCTGCTCCTTCCTCCCCCACTTCTTTCTCCGTTGCTCCTTCCTCCCCCACTTCTTCCTCCACTGCTCCTTCCTCCCCCACTTCTTCCTCCGCTGCTCCTTCTTCCCCCACTTCTTCCTCCACTGCTCCTTCCTCCACCACTCATTCTTCCGCTGCTCCTTCCTCCTCTGTTTCTTCCTCCTCCACTCATTCTTCCGCTGCTCCTTCCTCCTCCACTCATTCCTCTGCTGCTCCTTCCTCCTCCACTCATTCCTCCGCTGCTTCTTTCTCCTCTGTTCCTTCCTCCTCCACTCATTCCTCCGCTGCTCCTTCCTCCCCCACTTATTCCTCCACTGCTTCTTCCTCCTCCACTTCTTCCTCCGCTGCTCCTTCCTCCCCCACTTCTTCCTCCGCTGCTCCTTCCTCCCCCACTTCTTCCTCCACCGCTCCTTCCTCCACCCAATTCTTCCTCTACAGCTCCTTCTTCCCCCACTTCTTACTCCTCTGCTCCTTCCTCCCCCACTTCTTACTCCTCTGCTCCTTCCTCCCCCACTTCTTCCTCCACCGCTCCTTCCTCCACCCAATTCTTCCTCCACAGCTCCTTCTTCCCCCACTTCTTACTCCTCTGCTCCTTCCTCCCCCACTTCTTACTCCTCTGCTCCTTCCTCCCCCACTTCTTCCTCTGCTTCTCCTTCCTCCCCTGCTTCTTCCTCCACTGCTCCTTCCTCCCCCGCTTCTTCCTCCGCTGCTCCTTCCTCCCCCGCTTCTTCCTCCACTACTCCTTCCTCCCCCGCTTCTTCCTCCGCTTCTCCTTCCTCCCCTGCTTCTTCCTCCACCACACTTCTTCCTCCCCTGCTTCTTTCTCCACCGCTCCTTCCTCTTCCGCTTCTTCCTCCACTGCTCCTTCCTCCCCCACTTCTTCCTCCCCCACTTCTTCCTCCGCCGCTCCTTCCTACCCCACTTCTTCCTCTAGTGCTCCTTCCTCCCCCACTTCTTCCTCTACTGCTCCTTCCTCCCCCGCTTCATCCTCCACTGCTCCTTCCTCCCCCACTTCTTCCTCCACTGCTCCTTCCTCCCCCGCTTCTTCCTCCGCTTCTCCTTCCTCCCCTGCTTCTTCCTCCACCACTTCTTCCTCCCCTGCTTCTTCATCCACCGCTCCTTCCTCCCCCGCTTCTTCCTCCGCTGCTCCTTCCTCCCCCACTTCTTCCTCCGCTGCTACTTCCTCCCCCACTTCTTCCTCCGCTGCTCCTTCCTCCCCCACTTCTTCATCCACTGCTCCTTCCTCCCTTGCTTCTTCCTCCACTGCTCCTTCCTCCCCCGCTTTTTCCTCCGCTGCTTCTTCCTCCCCTGCTTCTTCCTCCACTGCTCCTTCCTCCCCCGCTTCTTCCTCCGCTGCTCCTTCCTCCCCCGCTTCTTCCTCCGCTGCTCCTTCCTACCCCACGTCTTCCTCCGCTGCTCCTTCCTCCCCCACTTCTTCATCCGCTACTCCTTCCTCCCTTGCTTCTTCCTCTACTGCTCCTTCCTACGCCGCTTCTTCCTCCACTGCTCCTTCCTCCCCTGCTTCTTCCCCTGCTTCTCCTTCCTCCCCTGCTTCTTCCTTTACCACTTCTTCCTCCCCTGCTTCTTCCTCCACTGCTTCTTCCTCCCCCGCTTCTTCCTTCGCTGCTCCTTCCTCCCCCACTTCTTCCTCCCCCACTTCTTCCCTTGCCGCTCCTTCCTACCCCACTTCTTCCTCTGCAGCTCCTTCCTCCCCCACTTCTTCCTCCGCTGCTCCTTCACTTCTTCCTCCATTGCTCCTTCCTCCTTCACTTCTTCCTCTGCTGCTCCTTCCTCCCCCACTTCTTCCTCCGCTACTCCTTCACTTCTTCCTCCGCTGCTCCCCCACTTCTTCCTCCTCTGCTCATTCCTCCCCCACTTCCCACTTCTTCCTCTGCCACTCCTTCCTCCCCCGCTTCTTCCTCCACTGCTTCTTCCTCCCCCACTTCTTCCTCCATTGCTCTTTCCTCCTTCACTTCTTCCTCCCCTGCTCCTTCTTCCCCCACTTCTTCCCCTGTTGCTCCTCCTTCCCCCACTTCTTCCTCCCCTGCTCCTTCCTCCCCCACTTCCCACTTCTCCCTCTGCCGCTCCTTCCTCCCCCGCTTCTTCCTCCACTGCTCCTTCTTCCACCACTTCTTCCTCGGCTGCTCCTTCTTCCCCCACTTCTTCCTCCGCTGCTCCTTCCTCCCCCACTTCTTCCTCCGTTGCTCCTTTCTCCCCACTTCTTCCTCCGCTGCTCCTTCTTCCCCCACTTCTTCCTCCGCTGCTCCTTCCTCCCCCACTTCCTCCCCTGTTGCTCCTTCCTCCCCACTTCTTCCTCCACTGCTCCTTCCTCCCCCACTTATTCATCCACTGGTTTTTCCTACCCCACTTCTTCCTCTGCTGCTCCTTCTTCCCCCACTTCTTCCTCCATTGCTCCTTCCTCCCCCACTTCTTCCTCCACTGCTCCTCCCTCCCCCAATTCTTCCTCCGCCGCTCCTTCCTCCCCCACTTCTTCCTCCGCCACTCCTTCTTCCACCACTTCTTCCTCCGCTGCTCCTTCCTCCCCCACTTCTTCCTCCGTTGCTCCTTTCTCCCCACTTCTTCCTCCGCTGCTCCTTCTTCCCCCACTTCTTCCTCCGCTGTTCCTTTCTCCCCCACTTCCTCCTCCGTTGCTCCTTCCTCCCCACTTCTTCCTCCGCTGCTCCTTCCTCCCCCACTTATTCATCCACTGGTTTTTCCTCCCCCATTTCTTCCTCTGCTGCTCCTTCTTCCCCCACTTCTTCCTCCACTGCTCCTTCCTCCCCCACTTCTTCCTCCACTGCTCCTCCCTCCCCCACTTCGTCCTCCGCCGCTCCTTCCTCCCCCACTTCTTCCTCCGCCGCTCCTTCCTCCCCCACTTCTTCCTCTGCTGCTCCTTCCTCCCCCACAATTTCATCCGCCGCTCCTTCCTCCCCCTACTTTTTCCTCTGCTGCTCATTCCTCCCCCACAATTACATCCCCTGCTCCTTCTTCCCCCACTTGTTCCTCTGCCGCTCCTTCCTCCCCTACTTCCTCCTCCGCTGATCCTTCCTCCCCCAAAATTTCATCTGCTCCTCCTTCTTCCTCCACTGCTCCTTCCTCCCCCACTTCTTCCCCTGCTGCTCCTTCCTCCCCCACTTCTTCCTCCGTTGCTCCTTCTTCCCCCACTTCTTCCTCCGCTGCTCCTTCCTCCCCCACTTATTCATCCACTGGTTCTTCCTCCCCCACTTCTTCCTCTGCTGCTTCTTCTTCCCCCACTTCTTCCTCCACTGCTCCTTCTTCCCCCACTTCTTCCTTCATTGCTCCTTTCTCCCCACTTCTTCCTCCGCTGCTCCTTCCTCCCCCACTTATTCATCCACTGGTTCTTCCTCCCCCACTTCTTCCTCTGCTGCTCCTTCTTCCCCCACTTCTTCCTCCACTGCTCCTTCTTCCCCCACTTCTTTCTCCATTGCTCCTTTCTCCCCACTTCTTCCTCCATTGCTCCTTTCTCCCCACTTCTTCCTCCGCTGCTCCTTCACTTCTTCCTCCGCTGCCCCCCCACTTCTTCCTCCACTGCTTCTTCCTCCCCCACTTCTTCCTCCACTGCTCTTTCCTCCTTCACTTCTTCCTCCGCTGCTCCTTCTTCCCCCACTTCTTCCCCTGTTGCTCCTTCTTCCCCCACTTCTTCCTCCCCTGCTCCTTCCTCCCCCACTTCTTCCTCCGTTGCTCATTCCTCCCCCACTTCTTCCTCTGCTGCTCATTCCTCCCCCACTTCCTACTTCTTCCTCTGCCGCTCCTTCCTCCCCCGCTTCTTCCTCCACTGCTCCTTCTTCCCCCACTTCTTCCTCTGCTGCTCCTTCTTCCCCCACTTCTTCCTCCGCTGCTCCTTCCTCCCCCACTTTTTCCTCCATTGCTCCTTTCTCCCCAGTTCTTCCTCCGCTGCTCCTTCTTCCCCCACTTCTTCCTCCGCTGCTCCTTCCTCCCCGACTTCTTCCTCCGTTGCTCCTTCCTCCCCACTTCTTCCTCCGCTGCTCCTTCCTCCCCCACTTATTCATCCACTGGTTCTTCCTCCCCCACTTCTTCCTCCACTGCTCCTTCCTTCCCCACTTCTTCCTCCACTGCTCCTTCTTCCCCCACTTCTTCCTCCGTTGCTCCTTCCTCCCCACTTCTTCCTTCGCTGCTCCTTCTTCCCCCACTTCTTCCTCCACTGCTCCTTCTTCCCCCACTTCTTCCTCCGTTGCTCCTTTCTCCCCACTTCTTCCTCCACTGCTCCTTCCTCCCCACTTCTTCATCCACTGCTCCTTCCTCCCCCACTTCTTCCTCTGCTGCTCCTTCACTTCTTCCTCCATTGCTCCTTCCTCCTTCACTTCTTCCTCTGCTGCTCCTTCCTCCCCCACTTCTTCCTCCGCTGCTCCTTCACTTCTTCCTCCGCTGCTCCCCCACTTCTTCCTCCACTGCTCATTCCTCCCCCACTTCCCACTTCTTCCTCTGCCACTCCTTCCTCCCCCGCTTCTTCCTCCACTGCTTCTTCCTCCACTTCTTCCTCCGCTGCTCCTTCTTCCCCCACTTCTTCCCCTGTTGCTCCTTCTTCCCCCACTTCTTCCTCCCCTGCTCCTTCCTCCCCCACTTGTTCCTCTGTTGCTCCTTTTCCCCCACTTCTTCCTCTGCTGCTCATTCCTCCCCCACTTCCCACTTCTTCCTCTGCCGCTCCTTCCTCCCCCGCTTCTTCCTCCACTTCTCCTTCTTCCACCACTTCTTCCTCCCCTGCTCCTTCCTCCCCCACTTCTTCCTCCGTTGCTCATTCCTCCCCACTTCTTCCTCTGCTGCTCATTCCTCCCCCACTTCCTACTTCTTCCTCTGCCGCTCCTTCCTCCCCCGCTTCTTCCTCCACTGCTCCTTCTTCCCCCACTTCTTCCTCCACTGCTCCTTCCTCCCCCACTTATTCATCCACTGGTTTTTCCTACCCCACTTCTTCCTCTGCTGCTCCTTCTTCCCCCACTTCTTCCTCCACTGCTCCTTCCTCCCCCCCTTTATCCTCCACTGCTCCTCCCTCCCCCACTTCTTCCTCTGCCGCTCCTTCCTCCCCCACTTCTTCCTCCGCCACTCCTTCTTCCACCACTTCTTCCTCTGCTGCTCCTTCTTCCCCCACTTCTTCCTCCGCTGCTCCTTCCTCCCCCACTTCTTCCTCCGTTGCTCCTTTCTCCCCATTTCTTCCTCCGCTGCTCCTTCTTCCCCCACTTCTTCCTCCGCTGCTCCTTCCTCCCCCACTTCCTCCTCCGTTGCCCCTTCCTCCCCACTTCTTCCTCTGCTGCTCCTTCCTCCCCCGCTTATTCATCCACTGGTTTTTCCTCCCCCCACTTCTTCCTCTGCTGCCCCTTCTTCCCCCACTTCTTCCTCCACTGCTCCTTCCTCCCCCACTTCTTCCTCCACTGCTCCTCCCTCCCCCACTTCTTCCTCCACTGCTCCTCCCTCCCCCACTTCTTCCTCCGCCGCTCCTTCCTCCCCCACTTCTTCCTCCGCCGCTCCTTCCTCCCCCACTTCTTCCTCTTCTGCTCCTTCCTCCCCCACAATTTCATCCGCCGCTCCTTCCTCCCCCTACTTTTTCCTCTGCTGCTCATTCCTCCCCCACAATTCCATCCCCTGCTCCTTCTTCCCCCACTTGTTCCTCCGCCGCTCGTTCCTCCCCTACTTCCTCCTCCGCTGATCCTTCCTCCCCCAAAATTTCATCTGCTTCTCCTTCTTCCTTCACTGCTCCTTCCTCCCCCACTTCTTCCCCTGCTGCTCCTTCCTCCCCCACTTCTTCCTCCGTTGCTCCTTCTTCCCCCACTTCTACCTCCACTGCTCCTTCCTCCCCCACTTATTCATCCACTGGTTCTTCCTCCCCCACTTCTTCCTCTGCTGCTCCTTCTTCCCCCACTTCTTCCTCCACTGCTCCTTCTTCCCCCACTTCTTCCTCCATTGCTCCTTTCTCCCCACTTCTTCCTCCGTTGCTCCTTCCTCTCCCACTTCTTCCTCCATTGCTCCTTTCTCCCCACTTCTTCCTCCGCTGCTCCTTCACTTCTTCCTCCGCTGCCCCCCCACTTCTTCCTCCGCTGCTCATTCCTTTCCCACTTCTTCCTCTGTCGCTCCTTCCTCCCCCGCTTCTTCCTCCACTGCTTCTTCCTCCCCCACTTCTTCCTCCGCTGCTCCTTCTTCCCCCACTTCTTCCCCTGTTGCTCCTTCTTCCCCCACTTCTTCCTCCCCTGCTTCTTCCTCCCCCACTTCTTCCTCCACTGCTCCTTCTTCCCCCACTTCTTCCTCCGTTGCTCCTTCCTCCCCACTTCTTCCTCCGCTGCTCCTTCTTCCCCCACTTCTTCCTCCACTGCTCCTTCTTCCCCCACTTCTTCCTCCGTTGCTCCTTTCTCCCCACTTCTTCCTCCACTGCTCCTTCCTCCCCCACTTCTTCCTCCGTTGCTCATTCCTCCCCCACTTCTTCCTCTGCTGCTCATTCCTCCCCCACTTCCCACTTCTTCCTCTGCCGCTCCTTCCTCCCCCGCTTCTTCCTCCACTGCTCCTTCTTCCCTCACTTCTTCCTCTGCTGCTCCTTCTTCCCCCACTTCTTCCTCCGCTGCTCCTTCCTCCCCCACTTCTTCCTCCATTGCTCCTTTCTCCCCAGTTCTTCCTCCGCTGCTCCTTCTTCCCCCACTTCTTCCTCCGCTGCTCCTTCCTCCCCCACTTCTTCCTCCGTTGCTCCTTCCTCCCCACTACTTCCTCCGCTGCTCCTTCCTCCCCCACTTATTCATCCACTGGTTCTTCCTCCCCCACTTCTTCCTCCACTGCTCCTTCCTTCCCCACTTCTTCCTCCACTGCTCCTTCTTCCCCCACTTCTAACTCCGTTGCTCCTTCCTCCCCACTTCTTCCTCCACTGCTCCTTCTTCCCCCACTTCTAACTCCGTTGCTCCTTCCTCCCCACTTCTTTCTCCGCTGCTCCTTCTTCCCCCACTTCTTCCTCCACTGCTCCTTCTTCCCCCACTTCTTCCTCCGTTGCTCCTTTCTCCCCACTTCTTCCTCCACTGCTCCTTCCTCCCCCACTTCTTCCTCCACTGCTCCTCCCTCCCCCACTTCTTCCTCCGCTGCTCCTTCCTCCCCCACTTCTTCCTCCGCCGCTCGATCCTCCCCCACTTCTTCCTCCGCCACTCCTTCCTCCCCCTACTTTTTCCTCTGCTGCTCCTTCCTCCCCCACAATTTCATCCGCTGCTCCTCCTTCTTCCCCCACTTCTTCCTCCGCTGCTCCTTCCTCCCCCACTTCTTCCTCCATTGCTCCTTTCTCCCCAGTTCTTCCTCCGCTGCTCCTTCCTCCCCCACTTCTTCCTCCGTTGCTTCTTCCTCCCCACTACTTCCTCCGCTGCTCCTTCCTCCCCCACTTATTCATCCACTGGTTCTTCCTCCCCCACTTCTTCCTCCACTGCTCCTTCCTTCCCCACTTCTTCCTCCACTGCTCCTTCTTCCCCCACTTCTAACTCCGTTGCTCCTTCCTCCCCACTTCTTCCTCCGCTGCTCCTTCTTCCCCCACTTCTTCCTCCGTTGCTCCTTTCTCCCCACTTCTTCCTCCACTGCTCCTTCCTCCCCCATTTCTTCCTCCACTGCTCCTCCCTCCCCCACTTCTTCCTCCGCTGCTCCTTCCTCCCCCACTTCTTCCTCCGCCGCTCGTTCCTCCCCCCCCTTCTTCCTCCGCCGCTCCTTCCTCCCCCTACTTTTTCCTCTGCTGCTCCTTCCTCCCCCACAATTTCATCCGCTGCTCCTCCTTCCCCCACTTGTTCATTCGCCACTCCTTCCTCCCCTACTTCCTCCTCCGCTGATCCTTCCTCCCCCAAAATTTCATCTGCTTCTCCTTCTTTCTCCACTGCTCCTTCCTCCCCCACTTCTTCCTCCGTTGCTCCTTCTTCCCCCACTTCTTCCTCTGCTGCTCCTTCCTCCCTCACTTATTCATCCACTGGTTCTTCCTCCCCCACTTCTTCCTCGATTGCTCCTTCTTCCCCCACTTCTTCTTCCACTGCTCCTTCTTCCCCCACTTCTTCCTCCGCTGCTCCTTCCTCCCCCACTTCTTCCTCCATTGCTCATTTCTCCCCCCCTTCCTCCTCCGCTGCTCATTTCTCCCCCACTTCCCACTTCTTCCTCTGCCGCTTCTTCCTCCCCCACTTCTTCCTCCCTCGCTCCTTCCTCCCCCACTTCTTCCTCCACTGCTCTTTCCTCCTTCACTTCTTCCTCCGCCGCTCGTTCCTCCCCCACTTCTTCCTCCGCCGCTCCTTCCTCCCCTACTTCCTCCTCCGCTGATCCTTCCTCCCCCACAATTTCATCCGCTTCTCCTTCTTCCTCCACTGCTCCTTCCTCTCCCACAATTTCCTCCGCTGCTCCATGCAGAGACACTCCCACTTTTCCCAGCATTCCCCAGAAGGATAGTGATGTCCCCTTTTGCAGTAAGTTATTTTTTCTAACTTTTTTCTGGCAGAGTCATCAGCCACTTTTACGTCCTTCTGGAATTTGTAAAGGAATAAAACTTGTAAACAATGTGCAAGTAATTCAGAGACCCCCAATGGTTTGCTTTTATTGTTTCCAAACATTCAGAACTTGTTTCAGTTTTTAGTGGATCCTGAACACCCTCTGACACTTCTCTTTCCTGAGCTTCAGTGGAAGGATCCTCTGAGGAGGAGCACAAGGAACGCTGAGTGATTGGGAAGACTGGGAATAATGGCGCCCCCCAGAGGGAGGACTCCACCACACTCCACTATTGGGTGGACTTACCCCTTTAAGTCTTCACCCTCCTCTTCATAATTAGATATTCCTAAAAGCTTCTTGTGAGGAAATATTATATCAGCCATAAGAGTGGGAAGAAGAACCCCACCCACCTGATTCCATCCATGCCAGAGAAAGTACATCGGGGCAAGTGGAGGAAGACCCCGACCACAGAGGGGACAATGGCAACGCCAATAATCGGAGGTCTCAGGAGAGTGGAAGGCAATGCTGCAGACCTGGAAAACCTTGTCCGTTGTGTATTGGAGGCCACTCTATGTATATTATAATGAGATATTTCCACAGCACTCAGCAATTGTCAGCGGAATTATTCTCCTCAACAACGGGAACCTTCATCTGGAAAAACAGAAGCAGACATCTGAAGTGGCTGAGACTCTCCTGACACGCGCGGTTGGTCTGCACTCTTTGTCTTGGACGGCGACCAGATTATTCATTGTTCCGATTTCCACCCAACTTCTCTGCAGGCCTCTGTGTGATCCTGAGAAGTTGGTTGTGCCGTAAGACATAATGGCGGGGGAGGGGGGGCATCACCACTGAAGAGCTGCTATCTGCTGCTCGGGGGCGTGTCCTGTTTCTAAGTCACATGACCTACAGCCGTGGGATCTGGCCACTGGATGGAGTCTTCTACATGAATGAACTGCCACGGGTGATAATGCCATGTTCAGGTCATGTGGTTGTAACCTCTTCACTATATCCAGTGGCCTCACGTGATACACATAGATGAAACAAGTCCTGCTACATACAGTGCCTTGAAAAAGTATTCATACCCCCCAGAAATTTCCCACATTTTGTTACAACCAAAACCGTAAATGTATTTTATTGGGATTTTATGTGATAGACCAACACAAAGTGTCACATAATTGTGAAGTGGAAGGAAAATGATAAATGATACAAATAAATATGTGAAAAGTGTGGGGGGGGGGGCATTTGTATTCAGCCCCCCTTTACTCTGATACCCCTAACTAAAATCTAGTGGAACCAATTGTCTTCAGAAGTCACCTAATTAGTAAATAGAGTCACCTGTCTGTCATTTAATCTCCGTATAAATACAGCTGCTCTGTGAAGCCCTCAGAGGTTTGTTAGAGAACCTTAATGAACAAACAGCATCATGAAGGCCAAGGAACACACCAGACAGGTCAGGGATAAAGGTGTGGAGAAGTATAAAGCAGGGTCAGGTTATAAAAAAATCTCCCAAGCTTTGATCATCTCACGGAGCTCTGTTCAATCCATCATCGGAAAATGGAAAGAGTATGGCACAACTGCAAACCTACCAAGACATGGCCGTCCACCTAAACTGACCGGGCCGGGCAAGGAGAGCATTCATCAGAGAAGAGCCAAGAGGTCCATGGTAACTCTGGAGGAGCTGCAGAGATCCACAGCTCAGGTGGGAGAATCTGTCCACAGGACAACTATTAGTCGTGTTCTCCACAAATCTGCCCTTTATGGAAGAGTGACAAGAAGAAAGACATTGGAGAAAGAAAGTCATAAGAAGTCCTGTTTGTAGTTTGTGAGAAGCCATGTGGAGGACACAGCAAACATGTGGAAGAAGGTGATCTGGTCACATGAGACCAAAATTCAACTTTTTGGCTTAAAAGCAATAGCTATGTGTGGGGAAAACTAACACTGCACATCACCCTGAACACACCATCCCCACCGTGAAACATGGTGGTGGCAGCATCATGTGGTGGGGATGGTTTTCTTCAGCAGGGACAGGGAAGCTGGTCAGAGTTGATGGGAAGATGGATGGAGACAAATACAGGACAATCTTAGAAGAAAACCTGTTAGAGTCTACAAAAGACTTGAGACCGGGGCGGAGGTTCACCTTCCAGCAGGACAACGACCCGAAACATCCAGCCAGAGCTACAATGGAATGGTTTAGATCAAAGCATATTCATGTGTTAGAATGGCCCAGTCACAGTCCAGACCTAAATCACATTGAGAATCTGTGACAAGACTTGAAAATTGCTGATCACAGACGCTCTCCATCCAATCTGACAAAGCTTGAGATATTTTACAAAGAAGAATGGGCAGAAATGTCCTCTCTAGATGTGCAAAGCATCAAAAGCCAAAACTCCACCTCTTCCCTGATCTGTGCAGAATTTTAGGAAAGGTCCCAACCAATGAGAGGCTCTGATCCAAGAGGACCTGTCTATGTGCAGCCAGCCTCAGATCCAGTCACCCCCTCCCCCCCTTCTTACAGTTTTCTCTCTGTCACATGACTTCCTATTATTCTCTTTTCATGCTGGAACTCCCGGGGACATTATGGAAAGTTTTCGGAGATTTGGTGACATTTTCACTTTTTGTGGTGCTGAGTTCTTCTTCTGCAATGCTGGTGCAGGCGGAGGGGGAGGGGGAGGGGGGGAGGGGGGGGCAGGTGGGGTAAGGCTGATGAAGGAAGTGGGGGCAGCCGCAGAGGAAGCCAACGTTCTGAGAATGTTCTGCAAAATCCGAGCACGCCTGCATCTCTGCAACACATACAGTAACCGCCTTCACCTCCGAAGGAACACAAAACTGTAAGAATTTTCCATTCCGCTCTGCGACCTTCCGGCTTCTGCAGAGAAAACACGCCGACATTAAAGAACAACTCCGACCAAAACCAGCCGCGTTCTTCCAGTCATACCGCCCTTCCCCCACCAATCACCCCAATTCTTTGCTGGAAATGTCACACTGGCGGGATGTTTTCTTGCCACTTTGGATTGAACCTTTTACAGCCCATTCATAAAATGCATGCATTGCCTTCCCCATGTGTGCTGCACTGCGATGTCCCCCCAAAGCCCTGTACGGGGGGGGGGAGCAAACATGCCAAACTCCCCCCCCCAAGATGTATGAATATTTTGTATCAGCAACCCCCTGGTTGCGATTCCAGTGCAGCAGAGGCTCTGTGTTGTCAGAGAACCGGAAGTAGAGAGCGCTCTGAATTTCTGGCAGAAAGGTTTGTATAGCTATTCGTCCAGGAAGACATTCATTCTGTGCATATGGGGCAAAGAAAAATGGTCTTCTATTTTCTAAACAGGTCGAATGTTGTTCAATCAAACAGAATAGCTCCATCTAGTGGCCATAATGCTGTACTTTCCCCAGCCGCTCTCATTTTTATGAATGAATAACATTCGACCTGTTGGGGAAGTAGAAGAACATTCAGTTTTGCCAGGAATAAAGGTACCAGCAGCATCACTGGATGAATAGCTATGAAGACCTTTTAATACACACAACAGGTTGTATTCAGAGAACAGAACCTTGTCAGGCCAGCTTCCATCATGCTCATCTAAGTTCAGACAATCGCATTGTTTCAGGTCAGTGACTCCGAAGGGATACATTGAACTCACATGATATAAGCATGACAGCCAGGCAGCTCCACCTTCACATGGATGTCCACATTCTCTTAGTCTAGCTTTCCTTTTAGCGGGATGCCCCTTTAAATGTCCTCATTGTTGCCCGCCGCACATTGTGATAAAAAATTGGCGCAATTCTCGTGAAGCTTCAGCCGGACCGTCACCGCAGACCTTGACAAGGACATTTTATATGACAAATTACCATCAAAATGGCAGATGCTAAATTGTCTAATGAAATAATGGCCAGACGAGCGGCACTGGAGAGGGAATACGGTTGCCTGGTAACCAACGCCAAATCACAGCTCTAACCGAATTATATGGAGTTTGAAAAACGAGCGGATGGAGGCCGGCCGGGCACACGTGACCACCCACAGCAACAGACTTTTCCCTGACACCAAAGATGAATCCAAATCCATCCAATACTACAAGAGGGAATTGTTATTAACAGATCACCAGGAGAGACCATCAGAAGAAACGACCGAATCCCGAAATTATCAGGAGAGACCATCGCATCCCCCTCATCACCAGGAGAGACCATCAGAAGAAACGACCGAATCCCGAAATTATCAGGAGAGACCATCGCATCCCCCTCATCACCAGGAGAGACCATCAGAAGAAACGACCGAATCCCGAAATTATCAGGAGAGACCATCGCATCCCCCTCATCACCAGGAGAGACCACCATATTCCCCAACACCAGGAGAGACCCTCAGAACTCCCCATCACCAGAAGAGATCATCAGATTGCCCCATAACAAGGAGAGAAGCCTGGATCCCCCCATCACCAAGAGAGAAGATTGCATCCACCCATCACCAGAAGAAACGACCGAATCCCGCCATTATCAGGAGAGACCACAAGAGATTCTCAGATCCCTCGATCACCAGGAGAAGCCATAAGACCACCCCCCCCCCCTCACCAGGAGAGAAAATTGCATCCCTCCCCCCATCACCAGGAGAGACCATCAGATCCCCCCATCACCAGGAGAGACCATCAGATCCCCCCCATCACCAGGAGAGACCATCAGATCCCCCCATCACCAGGAGAGACCATCATTTTCCCCCTCACCAGAAGAGACCAAGGCCATTGGATTCCCCCATTACCAGGAGATACCATCAGATCCCCCCATCACCAGGAGATACTATCAGCTCCCCCCATCACTAGGAGATACCATCAGATCCCCCCATCACCATGAGATACCATCAGATCCCCCCATCACCAGGAGATACCATCAGATCCCCCCATCACCAGGAGATACCATCAGATCCCCCATCACCAGGAGATACCATCAGATCCCCCCATCACCAGGAGAGACAATCAGATCCCCCCATCACCAGGAGAGACCATCAGATCCCCCCATCACCAGGAGATACCATCAGATCCCCATCACCAGGAGAGACCATCAGATCCCCCCATCACCAGGAGAGACCATCATTTTCCCCCTCCCCAGAAGAGACCAAGGCCATTGGATTCCCCCATTACCAGGAGATACCATCAGATCCCCCCATCACCAGGAGATACCATCAGATCCCCCCATCACCAGGAGATACCATCAGATCCCCCCATCACCAGGAGATACCATCAGATCCCCCCATCACCAGGAGAGACCATCAGATCCCCCCATCACCAGGAGAGACCATCAGATCCCCCATCACCAGGAGATACCATCAGATCCCCCCATCACCAGGAGATACCATCAGATCCCCCCATCACCAGGAGATACCATCAGATCTCCCCATCACCAGGAGATACCATCAGATCCCCCCATCACCAGGAGAGACCATCAGATCCCCCCATCACCAGGAGAGACCATCAGATCCCCCCATCACCAGGAGAGACCATCAGATCCCCCATCACCAGGAGATACCATCAGATCCCCCCATCACCAGGAGATACCATCAGATCCCCCCATCACCAGGAGATACCATCAGATCTCCCCATCACCAGGAGATACCATCAGATCCCCCCATCACCAGGAGAGACCATCGGATCCCCCCATCACCAGGAGATACCATCAGATCCCCCCATCACCAGGAGAGACCATCAGATCCCCCCATCACCAGGAGAGACCATGAGATCCCCCATCACCAGGAGATACCATCAGATCCCCCCATCACCAGGAGATACCATCAGATCCCCATCACCAGGAGAGACCATCAGATCCCCCTATCACCAGAAGATACCATCAGATCCCCCCATCACCAGGAGATACCATCAGATCCCCCCATCACCAGGAGATACCATCAGATCCCCCCATCACCAGGAGAGACCATCAGATCCCCCCATCACCAGGAGAGACCATCAGATCCCCCCATCACCAGGAGAGACCATCAGATCCCCCCATCACCAGGAGATACCATCAGATCCCCCCATCACCAGGAGAGACCATCAGATCCCCCCATCACCAAGAGATACCATCAGATCCCCCCCATCACCAGGAGATACCATCAGATCCCCCCATCACCAGAAGAGACCATCGGATCCCCCATCACCAGGAGATACCATCAGATCCCCCCATCACCAGGAGAGACCATCAGATCCCCCCATCACCAGGAGAGACCATCAGATCCCACCATCACCAGGAGAGACCATCAGATCCCCATCACCAGGAGATACCATCAGATCCCCCATCACCAGGAGATACCATCAGATCCCCCCATCACCAAGAGATACCATCAGATCCCCCCATCACCAGGAGATACCATCAGATCCCCCCATCACCAGGAGAGACCATCAGATCCCCCCATCACCAGGAGATACCATCAGATCCCCCCATCACCAGGAGAGACCATCATATCCCCCCATCACCAGGAGAGACCATCAGATCCCCCCATCACCAGGAGAGACCATCAGATCCCCCCATCACCAGGAGAGACCATCAGATCCCCCCATCACCAGGAGAGACCATCAGATCCCCCCATCACCAGGAGATACCATCAGATCCCCCCATCACCAGGAGATACCATCAGATCCCCCCATCACCAGGAGAGACCATCAGATCCCCCCATCACCAGGAGAGACCATCAGATCCCCCCATCACCAGGAGAGACCATCAGATCCCCATCACCAGGAGATACCATCAGATCCCCCCATCACCAGGAGAGACCATCAGATCCCCCCATCACCAGGAGAGACCATCAGATCCCCCCATCACCAGGAGAGACCATCACATCCCCCATCACCAGGAGATACCATCAGATCCCCCATCACCAGGAGAGACAATCAGATCCCCCCATCACCAGGAGAGACCATCAGATCCCCATCACCAGGAGATACCATCAGATCCCCCCATCACCAGGAGATACCATCAGATCCCCCCATCACCAGGAGATACCATCAGATCCCCATCACCAGGAGAGACAATCAGATCCCCCCATCACCAGGAGATACCATCAGATCCCCCATCACCAGGAGATACCATCAGATCCCCCCATCACCAGGAGAGACCATCAGATCCCCCCATCACCAGGAGAGACCATCAGATCCCCCCATCACCAGGAGAGACCATCAGATCCCCCCATCACCAGGAGATACCATCAGATCCCCCCATCACCAGGAGAGACCATCAGATCCCCCCATCACCAGGAGAGACCATCAGATCCCCCCATCACCAGGAGAGACCATCAGATCCCCCCATCACCAGGAGATACCATCAGATCCCCCCATCACCAGGAGAGACCATCAGATCCCCCCATCACCAGGAGAGACCATCAGATCCCCCCATCACCAGGAGAGACCATCAGATCCCCCCATCACCAGGAGAGACCATCAGATCCCCCCATCACCAGGAGAGACCATCAGATCCCCCCATCACCAGGAGAGACCATCAGATCCCCCCATCACCAGGAGAGACCATCAGATCCCCCCATCACCAGGAGAGACCATCAGATCCCCCCATCACCAGGAGAGACCATCAGATCCCCCATCACCAGGAGAGACCATCAGATCCCCCCATCACCAGGAGAGACCATCAGATCCCCCCATCACCAGGAGAGACCATCAGATCCCCCATCACCAGGAGAGACCATCAGATCCCCCCATCACCAGGAGATACCATCAGATCCCCCCATCACCAGGAGATACCATCAGATCCCCCCATCACCAGGAGAGACCATCAGATCCCCCCATCACCAGGAGAGACCATCAGATCCCCCCATCACCAGGAGATACCATCAGATCCCCCCATCACCAGGAGAGACATCAGATCCCCCCATCACCAGGAGATACCATCAGATCCCCCCATCACCAGGAGAGACCATCAGATCCCCCCATCACCAGGAGAGACCATCAGATCCCCCCATCACCAGGAGATACCATCAGATCCCCCCATCACCAGGAGAGGACCATCAGATCCCCCCATCACCAGGAGAGACCATCAGATCCCCCCATCACCAGGAGAGACCATCAGATCCCCCCATCACCAGGAGAGACCATCAGATCCCCCCATCACCAGGAGATACCATCAGATCCCCCCATCATCAGGAGAGACCATCAGATCCCCCCATCACCAGGAGAGACCATCAGATCCCCCCATCACCAGGAGAGACCATCAGATCCCCCCATCACCAGGAGAGACCATCAGATCCCCCATCACCAGGAGAGACCATCAGATCCCCCATCACCAGGAGAGCATCAGATCACAGGAGAGACCATCAGATCCCCCCATCACCAGGAGAGACCATCAGATCCCCCCATCACCAGAGATACCCATCAGATCCCCCATCACCAGGAGAGACCAATCAGATCCCCCCATCACCAGGAGAGACCATCAGATCCCCCCATCACAGGAGACCATCAGATCTCTCACCAGGAGCAGGAGAGACCATCAGATCCCCCCATCACCAGGAGATACCATCAGACCCCCCCATCACCAGGAGAGACCATCAGATCCCCCATCACCAGGAGATACCATCAGATCCCCCCATCACCAGGAGAGACCATCAGATCCCCCCATCACCAGGAGAGACCATCAGATCCCCCCATCACCAGGAGAGACCATCAGATCCCCCATCACCAGGAGATACCATCAGATCCCCCATCACCAGGAGATACCATCAGATCCCCCCATCACCAGGAGATACCATCAGATCCCCCCAACACCAGGAGAGACCATCAGATCCCCCCATCACCAGGAGAGACCATCAGATCCCCCCATCACCAGGAGAGACCATCAGATCCCCCCATCACCAGGAGAGACCATCAGATCCCCCCATCACCAGGAGAGACCATCAGATCCCCCCATCACCAGGAGATACCATCAGATCCCCCCATCACCAGGAGAGACCATCAGATCCCCCCATCACCAGGAGAGACCATCAGATCCCCCCATCACCAGGAGAGACCATCAGATCCCCCATCACCAGGAGATACCATCAGATCCCCCCATCACCAGGAGAGACCATCAGATCCCCCCATCACCAGGAGAGACCATCAGATCCCCCCATCACCAGGAGAGACCATCAGATCCCCCATCACCAGGAGATACCATCAGATCCCCCCATCACCAGGAGAGACAATCAGATCCCCCCATCACCAGGAGAGACCATCAGATCCCCCATCACCAGGAGATACCATCAGATCCCCCCATCACCAGGAGATACCATCAGATCCCCCCATCACCAGGAGATACCATCAGATCCCCATCACCAGGAGAGACCATCAGATCCCCCCATCACCAGGAGATACCATCAGATCCCCCATCACCAGGAAATACCATCAGATCCCCATCACCAGAGAGACAATCAGATCCCCCCATCACCAGGAGAGACCATCAGATCCCCCCATCACCAGGAGAGACCATCAGATCCCCCCATCACCAGGAGATACCATCAGATCCCCCATCACCAGGAGAGACCATCAGATCCCCCATCACCAGGAGAGACCATCAGATCCCCCCATCACCAGGAGATACCATCAGATCCCCCCATCACCAGGAGATACCATCAGATCCCCCCATCACCAGGAGAGACCATCAGATCCCCCATCACCAGGAGAGACCATAGATCCCCCATCACCAGGAGAGACCATCAGATCCCCCCATCACCAGGAGAGACCATCAGATCCCCCCATCACCAGGAGAGACCATCAGGATCCCCCCATCACCAGGAGATACCATCAGATCCACATCAGGAGAGACCATCAGATCCCCCATCACCAGGAGAGACCATCAGATCCCCCATCACCAGGAGAGACCATCAGATCCCCCCATCACCAGGAGATACCATCAGATCCCCCATCACCAGGAGAGACCATCAGATCCCCCCATCACCAGGAGATACCATCAGATCCCCCCATCACCAGGAGAGACCATCAGATCCCCCATCACCAGGAGAGACCATCAGATCCCCCCATCACCAGGAGAGACCATCAGATCCCCCCATCACCAGGAGAGACCATCAGATCCCCCCATCACCAGGAGAGACCATCAGATCCCCCCATCACCAGAGATACCATCAGATCCCCCCATCACCAGGAGAGACCATCAGATCCCCCCATCACCAGGAGAGACCATCAGATCCCCCCATCACCAGGAGATACCATCAGATCCCCCCATCAACCAGGAGATACCATCAGATCCCCCCATCACCACAGGAGATACCATCAGATCCC